>JAURSC010000067.1:0-314346 GCA_030788265.1 Drosophila americana | reverse complement strand
TGCCATAGGAATAATGTTCGCAAATAAGTTGTTGTATGAAAAAACATTTTGTTTATGAGGATATCTAAACCAAACTCGGCATTTATTAGATTTACTATACTCCTCATATATATGCAAAATCCAATTAAGATCGGACCACTATATCCTATAGCTGCTATAGGAACGATCGGTCAAAAATTAAGTTGTTGTTTAAAAAGAATTTGGTTCTTCAAGATATCTTAACCAACTCGACATTTATTAGTTTTACTATGCTCTCATATATATGCAAATCCTATTAAGAGCAGACCACAATATCATAAAGTTGTTATAGGAACGTATGAATGAAAAAAACATTTTGTTTCTCAAGATATCTTGACCAAACTCGGCATTTACTATTTTCTCGAAACTTCTTAGATACGGGCAAAGCACTATGAGCATTATGAAAAGATTGGGTCTGCAAGGGTATTAGATTTTCGGCGGGCCGAAGATAGCCCTTCTTTCTCGTTACTTTTACTATACTCCTCATATATACGCATAATTTTATTAAGATCGGACACTATATCATATAGCTGCCATAGGAACAATCGTACGTAAATTAAGTTGTATGAAAAAACATTTTGTTTATCAAGACATTTGAACCAAACTCGGCATCCATACTATACTCCTCATATATATGCAAATTCATTTCAACATCGGACTACTATATCATATAGCTGCCATAGGAACGACCGAACGAAAATTAAGTTGTTGTATGAAAAAACATTTTGTTTTTCAAGATATCTGACCAAACTCGGCAAAGGCCGTTTTACTATAGTTTTACTATACTCCTTATATAAAGGCAAATCTATTGAGATCGGACTACTATATCATATAGCTGCCAAAGGAACGACCGGTCGAAAATTAAGTTGATGTATGCACAAATTTTTTGTTTTTCAAGATATCTTAACCAAATTCGGCATTTATAAGTTTTACCACACTCCTCGTATATAGGCAAAATCCTATTAAGATCGGACACTATATCATATAGCTGCCATAGGAACAACCAGTCGTAAATTAAGTTGTATGAAAAAAATTTGGTTTTTCAAGATATCTTGACTTAACTCGGAATTTATTAGTTTACTATTCTCCTCATTTATATATATATGCAAAATCCTATTATGATCAGACCTTTATATCATATATCTGCCATAGGAACGACCGAACGAAATTAAGTTGTTGTATGAAAAAACATTTTGTTTTTCAAGATATATTGACCAAACTCGGCATTTATTAGTTTTACTATACTCCTTATATAATGGCAAATCCTATTGAGGTCGGACTACTATATCATATGTCTGCTATAGGAAGGATCGGTCGAAAATTAAGTTGTTGTATTAAAAAGTATTTTGTTTTTCACGATATATTGACCAAACTCGGCATTTATTAGTTTTACTATACTCCTCATATATATGCAAATCCTATTAAGATCAGACCACAATATCATAAAGTTGCCATAGGAACGAGCGGTCGAAAATTAATTTGTATGAAAAAACATTTGTTTCTCAAGATATGTTGACCAAACTCGGCATTTATTAGTTTTACTATACTCCTCATATATATTCAAAATCCAATTAAGATCGGATCACTATATCATATAGCTGCCATAGGAATAATTGGTCGAAAATTAAGTTGTTGTATGAAAAAACATTTTGCTTATGAGGATATCTAAGTTGTTGTTTAAAAAGAATTTGGTTTTCAAGATATCTTAAGCATACTCGGCATTTTTTAGTTTTACCACACTCCTCGTATAAAGGCAAAATCCTATTAAGATCGGACCACTATATCATATATCTGCCATAGAAACGATCGGTCGAAAATTAAGTTGTATTAAACTTTTTGTTTCTCAAGATATGTTGACCAAACTCGGCATATATTAGTTTTACTATACTCCTCATATATGCAAAATCCAATTAAGAGCGGACCACTATATCATATAGCTGCCATAGGAACGACCGAACGAAAATTAAGTTGTTGTATGAAAAAACATTTTGTTTTTCAAGATATCTTGACCAAGCTCGGCATTTATTAGTTTTATATACTCCTCATATAAAGGCAAAATCCTATTGAGATCGGACCACTATATCATATAGCTGCCATAGGAATAATTGGTCGAAAATTAAGTTGTTGTATGAAAAAACATTTTGCTTATGAGGATATCTAAGCCAAACTCGGCATTTATTAGATTTACTATACTCCTCATGTATATGCAAATCCAATTAAGATCGGACCACTATATCCTATAGCTGCTATAGGAACGATCGGTCAAAAATTAAGTTGTTGTATTAAAAAGAATTTAGTTTTTCAAGATATCTTAACCATACTCGGCATTTATTAGTTTTACGACACTCCTCGTATATAGGCAAAATCCTATTAAGATCGGACCACTGTATCATATAGCTGCCATAGGAACGACCGGTCGAAAATTAAATTGTTGTATGCACAAATTTTTTGTTTTTCACGATATATTGACCAAACTCGGCATTTATTAGTTTTACTATACTCCTCATATATGCAAAATCCAATAAGATCGGACCACTATATCATATAGCTTTTATAGGAACGATCGGTCAAAAATTAAGTTGTTGTATGAAAAAACATTTGTTTTTCAAGATATCTTGACCAAGATCGGCATTTATTACTTTTACTATACTCCTCATATAAAGGCAAAATCCTATTAAGATCGGACTACTATATCATATAGCTGCCATGGGAACGATGAATTTTGTTTTTCAAGATATCTTGACCAAACTCGGCATTTGTTAGCTTTACTATACTCCCCATATATATGCAAAATCCTATTAAGTTCGGACCACTATATCATATAGCTGCCATAGGAATAATTGGTCGAAAATTAAGTTGTATTTAAAAAACTTTTGTTTTTCTAGATATCTTGACCAAACTCGGCATATATTACTTTTACTATACTTCTCATATAAAGGCAAAATCCTATTAAGATCGGACCACTATATCATATGGCTGCCATAGGAATAATTGGTCGCAAATTAAGTTGTTGTATGAAAAAACATTTTGTTTATGAGGATATCTAAACCAAACTCGGCATTTATTAGATTTACTATACTCCTCATATATATGCAAAATCCAATTAAGATCGGACCACTATATCCTATAGCTGCTATAGGAACGATCGGTCAAAAATTAAGTTGTTGTTTTAAAAAGAATTTGGTTTTTCAAGATATCTTAAGCATACTCGGCATTTTTTAGTTTTACCACACTCCTCGTATAAAGGCAAAATCCTATTAAGATCGGACCACTATATCATATATCTGCCATAGAAACGATCTGTCGAAAATTAAGTTGTATTAAAAAAACTTTTGTTTTTCTAGATATCTTGACCAAACTCGGCATATATTAGTTTTACTATACTCCTCATATATATGCAAAATCCAATTAAGATCGGACCACTATATCCTATAGCTGCTATAGGAACGATCGGTCAAAAATTAAGTTGTTGTTTTAAAAAGAATTTGGTTTTTCAAGATATCTTAACCAAACTCGACACTTATTAGTTTTACTATGCTTCTCATATATATGCAAAATCCTATTAAGAGCAGACCACAATATCATAAAGTTGTTATAGGAACGTATGAATGAAAAAACATTTTGTTTCTCAAGATATCTTGACCAAACTCGGCATTTACTATTTTCTCGAAACTTCTTAGATACGGGCAAAGCACTATGAGCATTATGAAAAGATTGGGTCTGCAAGGGTATTAGATTTTCGGCGGGCCGAAGATAGCCCTTCTTTCTCGTTACTTTACTATACTCCTCATATATACGCATAATTTTATTAAGATCGGACACTATATCATATAGCTGCCATAGGAACAATCGTACGTAAATTAAGTTGTATGAAAAAACATTTTGTTTATCAAGACATTTGAACCAAACTCGGCATCCATACTATACTCCTCAATATATGCAAATTCCTTTCAACATCGGACTACTATATCATATAGCTGCCATAGGAACGACCGAACGAAAACTAAGTTGTATGAAAAACATTTTGTTTTTCAAGATATCTTGACCAAACTCGGCAAAGGCCGTTTAACTATAGTTTTACTATACTCCTTATATAAAGGCAAATCGTATTGAGATCGGAATACTATATCATATAGCTGCCATAGGAACGACCGGTCGAAAATTAAGTTGATGTATGCACAAATTTTTTGTTTTTCAAGATATCTTAACCAAATTCGGCATTTATAAGTTTTACCACACTCCTCGTATATAGGCAAAATCCTATTAAGATCGGACACTATATCATATAGCTGCCATAGGAACAACCAGTCGTAAATTAAGTTGTATGAAAAAAATTTGGTTTTTCAAGATATCTTGACTTAACTCGGAATTTATTAGTTTTACTATTCTCCTCATTTATATATATATGCAAATCCTATTATGATCAGACCTTTATATCATATATCTGCCATAGGAACGACCGAACGAAAATAAGTTGTTGTATGAAAAAACATTTTGTTTTTCAGGATATATTGACCAAACTCGGCATTTATTAGTTTTACTATACTCCTTATATAATGGCAAATCCTATTGAGGTCGGACTACTATATCATATGTCTGCTATAGGAAGGATCGGTCGAAAATTAAGTTGTTGTATTAAAAAGTATTTTGTTTTTCACGATATATTGACCAAACTCGGCATTTATTAGTTTAAGTATACTCCTCATATATATGCAAAATCCTATTGAAATCAGACCACAATATCATAAAGTTGCCATAGGAACGATCGGTCGACAATTAAGTTGTATGAAAAAACATTTTGTTTCTCAAGATATGTTGACCAAACTCGGCATTTATTAGTTTTACTATACTCCTCATATATGTTCAAAATCCAATTAATATCGGACCACTATATCATATAGCTGCCATAGGAATAATTGGTCGAAAATTAAGTTGTGTGAAAAAACATTTTGCTTATGAGGATATCTAAACCAAACTCGGCATTTATTAGATTTACTATAATCCTCATGTATATGCAAATCCAATTAAGATCGGACCTTTATATCCTATAGCTGCTATAGGCACGATCGGTCGAAAATTAAGTTGATGTATGCACAAATTTTTGTTTTTCAAGATATCTTAACCAAATTCGGCATTTATAAGTTTTACCACACTCCTCGTATATAGGCAAAATCCTATTAAGATCGGACCACTGTATCATATAGCTGCCATAGAAACGATCGGTCGAAAATTAAGTTGTATGAAAAAAAATTTGGGTTTTCAAGATATCTTGACCAAAGTCGGTATTTATTAGTTTTACTATACTCCCCATATGGCAAAATCCTATAAGGATCGGACTAAAATTTTAATAAATCTGCCATAGGAACAATCGGTCGTAAATTAAGTTGTTGTATAAAAAAAATTTTGTTTTTCAAGATATCTTGACCAAACTCGACATTTATTAGTTTTACTATGCTCCTCATATATATGCAAAATCCTATTAAGATCAGACCACAATATCATAAAGCTGCCATAGAGCGATCGGTCGAAAATTAAGTTGTATGAAAACATTTTGTTTCTCAAAATATCTTGACCAAACTCGGCATTTACTATTTTCCCGATACTTCTTAGATACGGGCAAAGCACTATGAGCATTATGATAAGATTGGGTCTGCAAGGGTATTAGATCTTCGGCGGGCCGAAGATAGCCCTTCTTTCTCGTTACTTTTACTATACTCCTCATATATACGCATAATTTTATTAAGATCGGACACTATTTCATACAGCTGCCATAGGAACAATCGGTCGTAAGTTAAGTTGTATGAAAAAAATTTTGTTTTTCAAGATATCTTGACTTAACTCGGAATTTATTAGTTATACTATTCTCCTCATATATATATATATGCAAAATCCTATTAAGATCAGACCTTTATATCATATATCTGCCATAGGAACGATCGGTCGAAAATAAAGCTCTATGAAAAAACATTTTGTTTATCAAGACATTTGAACCAAGCTCGGCATCTATACTATACTCCTCATATATATGCAAATTCCTTTCAACATCGGACTACTATATCAAATAGCTGCCATAGGAACGACCGAACGAAAATTAAGTTGTTGTATGAAAAAACATTTTGTTTTTCAAGATATCTTGACCAAACTCGGCAAAGGCCGTTTTACTATAGTTTTCCTATACGCCTTATATAAAGGCAAATCCTATTGAGATCGGACTACTATATCATATATCTGCTATAGGAACGATCGTTCGAAAATTAAGTTGTATTAAAAAAACTTTTTATATTTCAAGATATCTTGACCAAACTCGGCATATATTAGTTTAACTACTCTTCATATAAAGGGAAATTCCTATTAAGATCGGACTACTATATCATTTAGCTGCCATGGGACCGATCGGTCGAAAATTACGTTGTATGAAAAAACATTTTATTTTTCAAGATATCTTGACCAAGATCGGCATTTATTAGTTTTACTATACTCCTCATATAAAGGCAAAATCCTATTAAGATCGGACTACTATACATATAGCTGCCATGGGAACGATGAATTTTGTTTTTCAAGATATCTTGACCAAACTCGGCATATGTTAGTTTTACTATACGCCCATATATATGCAAAATCCTATTAAGTTCGGACCACTATATCATATATCTGCTATAGGAATAATTGGTCGAAAATTAAGTTGTTGTATTAAAACGTATTTTGTTTTTCAAGATATCATAAACATACTCGGCATTTTTTAGTTTTACCACACTCCTCGTATAAAGGCAAAATCCTATTAAGATCGGACCACTATATCATATATCTGCCATAGAAACGATCGGTCGAAAATTAAGTTGTATTAAAAAAACTTTTTGATTTTCTAGATATCTTGACCAAACTCGGCATATATTAGTTTTACTATACTTCTCATATAAAGGCAAAATCCTATTAAGATCGGACCACTATATCATATAGCTGCCATAGGAATAATTGGTCGCAAATTAAGTTGTTGTATGAAAAAACATTTTGTTTATGAGGATATCTAAGCCAAACTCGGCATTTAGTAGATTTACTATACTCCTCATATATATGCAAAATCCAATTAAGATCGGACCACTATATCCTATAGCTGCTATAGGAACGATCGGTCAAAATTTAAGTTGTTGTTTTAAAAAGAATTTGGTTTTTCAAGATATCTTAACCAAACTCGGCATTTATTAGTTTTACTATGCTTCTCATATATATTAAAAATCCTATTAAGATCAGACCACAATATCATAAAGTTGTTATAGGAACGTATGAATGAAAAAACATTTTGTTTCTCAAGATATCTTGACCAAACTCGGCATTTACTATTTTCTCGAAACTTCTTAGATACGGGCAAAGCACTATGAGTATTATGAAAAGATTGGGTCTGCAATTGTATTAGATTTTCGGCGGGCCGAAGATAGCCCTTCTTTCTCGTTACTTTTACTATACTCCTCATATATACGCATAATTTTATTAAGATCGGACACTATTTCATACAGCTGCCATAGGAACAGTCGGTCGTAAGTTAAGTTGTATGAAAAAAATTTTGTTTTTCAAGATATCTTGACTTAACTCGGAATTTATTAGTTATACTATTCTCCTCATATATATATATATGCAAAATCCTATTAAGATCAGACCTTTATATCATATATCTGCCATAGGAACGATCGGTCGAAAATAAAGCTGTATGAAAAAACATTTGTTTATCAAGACATTTGAACCAAACTCGGCATCTATACTATACTCCTCATATATATGCAAATTCTTTTCAACATCGGACTACTATATCATATAGCTGCCATAGGAACGACCGAACGAAAATTAAGTTGTTGTATGAAAAAACATTTGGTTTTTCAAGATATCTTGACCAAACTCGGCAAAGGCCGTTTTACTATAGTTTTACTATACTCCTTATATAAGGCAAATCCTATTGAGATCGGACTACTATATCATATATCTGCTATAGGAACGATCGTTCGAAAATTAAGTTGTATTAAAAAAACTTTTTGTTTTTCAAGATATCTTGACCAAACTCGGCATATATTAGTTTAACTACTCTTCATATAAAGGGAAATTCCTATTAAGATCGGACTACTATATCATTTAGCTGCCATGGGACCGATCGGTCGAAAATTACGTTGTATGAAAAAACATTTTATTTTTCAAGATATCTTGACCAAGATCGGCATTTATTAGTTTTACTATACTCCTCATATAAAGGCAAAATCCTATTAAGATCGGACTACTATATCATATAGCTGCCATGGGAACGATGAATTTTGTTTTTCAAGCTATCTTGACCAAACTCGGCATATGTTAGTTTTACTATACTCCCCTATATATGCAAAATCCTATTAAGTTCGGACCACTATATCACATAGCTGCCATAGGAATAATTGGTCGAAAATTAAGTTGTTGTATTAAAAAGTATTTTGTTTTCAAGATATCTTAAACATACTCGGCATTTTTTAGTTTTACCACACTCCTCGTATAAAGGCAAAATCCTATTAAGATCGGACCACTATATCATATATCTTCCATAGAAACGATCGGTCGAAAATTAAGTTGTATTAAAAAAACTTTTTGATTTTCTAGATATCTTGACCAAACTCGGCATATATTAGTTTTACTATACTTCTCATATAAAGGCAAAATCCTATTAAGATCGGACCACTATATCATATAGCTGCCATAGGAATAATTGGTCGCAAATTAAGTTGTTGTATGAAAAAACATTTTGTTTATGAGGATATCTAAGCCAAACTCGGCATTTAGTAGATTTACTATACTCCTCATATAAATGCAAAATCCAATTAAGATCGGACCACTATATCCTATAGCTGCTATAGGAACGATCGGTCAAAAATTAAGTTGTTGTTTTAAAAAGAATTTGGTTTTTCAAGATATCTTAACCAAACTCGGCATTTATTAGTTTTACTATGCTTCTCATATATATTAAAAATCCTACTAAGATCAGACCACAATATCATAAAGTTGTTATAGGAACGTATGAATGAAAAAACATTTTGTTTCTCAAGATATCTTGACCAAACTCGGCATTTACTATTTTCTCGAAACTTCTTAGATACGGGCAAAGCACTATGAGTATTATGAGAAGATTGGGTCTGCAAGGGTATTAGATTTTCGGCGGGCCGAAGATAGCCCTTCTTTCTCGTTACTTTTACTATACTCCTCATATATACGCATAATTTTATTAAGATCGGACACTATATCATATAGCTGCCATAGGGTCAATGGTACGTAAATTAAGTTGTATGAAAAAACATTTTGTTTATCAAGACATTTGAACCAAACTCGGCATCCATACTATACTCCTCATATATATGCAAATTCCTTTCAACATCGGACTACTATATCATATAGCTGCCATAAGAACGACCGAACGAAAATTAAGTTGTTGTATGAAAAACCATTTTGTTTTTCAAGATATCTTGACCAAACTCGGCAAAGGCCGTTTTACTATAGTTTTACTATACTCCTTATATAAAGGTAAATCGACCGGTCGAAAATTAAGTTGATGTATGCACAAATTTTTTGTTTTTCAAGATATCTTAACCAAATTCGGCATTTATAAGTTTTACCACACTCTTCGTATATAGGCAAAATCCTATTAAGATCGGACCACTGTATCATATAGCTGCCATAGAAACGATCGGTCGAAAATTAAGTTGTATGAAAAAAAATTTTGGTTTTCAAGATATCTTGACCAAAGTCGGCATTCATTAGTTTTACTATACTCCCCATATGGCAAAATCCTATAAGGATCGGACTAAAATTTTAATAAATCTGCCATAGGAACAATCGGTCGTAAATTAAGTTGTTGTATAAAAAAAATTTTGTTTTTCAAGATATCTTGACCAAACTCGACATTTATTAGTTTTACTATGCTCCTCATATATATGCAAAATCCTATTAAGATCAGACCACAATATCATAAAGTTGCCATAGGAGCGATCGGTCGAAAATTAAGTTGTATGAAAAACATTTTGTTTCTCAAGATATCTTGACCAAACTCGGCATTTACTATTTTCCCGATACTTCTTAGATACGGGCAAAGCACTATGAGCATTATGATAAGAATGGGTCTGCAAGGGTATTAGATCTTCGGCGGGCCGAAGATAGCCCTTCTTTCTCGTTACTTTTACTATACTCCTCATATATACGCATAATTTTATTAAGATCGGACACTATTTCATACAGCTGCCATAGGAGCAATCGGTCGTAAGTTAAGTTGTATGAAAAAAATTTTGTTTTTCAAGATATCTTGACTTAACTCGGAATTTATTAGTTATACTATTCTCCTCATATATATAAGTTATTCATTAATGTATGTTCTGCGACGTAACACAATGTTATCTTGGGTAAGTTGCGTTGATCCCGCGCTGCCCTTGATCAAAATATGTTCTCCTTGATCCAGTAATATTACGAAAGATATGTTTTATCGGCAATGCCGGAGCAGTATATTTATTTTGGCGACTTATGTGTTGCGCGCTTCATATAAAACTAAAAACTAGGGGACAAGCAAATTATACAAATACCCTAAGCCTCAATGCATCACGCCATCAAAGCATGGTCGGCAAGCCGACTCAGCATTCCATGCAGTGTCAGCTTACCGCTGCTGGCTGTTCTTAGCGCAGAGCGCTGAACTCAGTTCTGGCGCGTCAGCATTGTTAATACGAAGCTACTTAATTGCTAGGGCAATATATTTATGCTTAGTTGTTAACTACCCCCCCCTCAGGATGATGGCCGTCCTCGGGCATGTCGTATTTGTCAATCGCCTTCTGCATCTGCATGGAGGCTCGTCTTTTCCTTAGCACCAGAAAAAGGAAGAATGAGCCAATTAGTCCGACATTCAGGACCGCGCCAATCGCGAACCAGAATTTAGGCGAGCCAGCCGCAACTACCTCCTCCTTGAAATCTCGAATTGATAGCAAGTTGTTGATGTTCATACGATGCAGGAGTGGTATGCTTAGTGCCGGGTCATGTCCGATGATGTTTAGGAGCGGTGACCTCACGATGCCAGGCTGCTTGCTTAGTGATTTGCGCAGGTTTACAAATTCTGTGCCATTGATAGTTGCAGACCGTTCGAAAGTTATCAGGAAGGTTCCTGAGACGGTTACCTCTGCGTCATCATCTGTTCGGACGCGCGCTGTCGCTTCGTTGATAACCACGACGCCGTCATCTACAGGCATTATCGCTTTCAGGTGGCTAGGTTGAGTGTGGCAGTTGGCGATGTTTCCCGCGTGAAGGGAGCTAGCACAGGTTTCGCGCCGTGCTCGTTCGCAGAAGGTGTTATGCGTAGTTACGGTGCATCCAGTAACTGCAAAGGTATCCTTTTCGCATTCCGCCAACGTGTCTTCGTCGAGTCGCAGAATGGTTTGTTGGTGTGAAACGGGGTAGACGGAGACCTTTTGGCACCTAAACTCAACTTTAGGGTAGGCTATTAATATGTGGATAATATTCTCGGACTGAAGGACCTTGATCTTAGAAGCTTCTATCAAGCTAACTATTGGGGTATCTTGTTCGATAAGTGATTTTAGATCGGTATGATCAAGGATTGTAGGATTTACTATGCTTGCTTTTGCCAACGTTATGGTGAGTACTAAATTTTGAATTTCTGTGTTCAGTATTCTATTTCTTGCCAACAGGGTCTCGAATAAATGAGGAGTGTCAACCAAATCGCCTTTGCGGGAACTGATAATTTTATTGATAGTGTCCGTTAGTCTGTTTATTTGTTTTTGAGTTTCGGAGTTTATTAGTATCTGTTTGGAGTTAGCCTCCACCAACTGCGTCTCTGTAACGCGGATCCTTAAGAAATCTGAAGCATCAGGGGTGCCAGCAACAACCTTCCAGGCAGTGCCTAAGAAATCGAGGCTTCGTGCAAATCTGTGATGCACTTGAAGAACGGACAACAATGTTCTAAGGTGATCTGTATCTACGTCTAGTAGTTTGCGCATATGCGACTGTGGAAAGGAATCGGACAGTCTTTCCGTCTCGTCTATCATACTAACAAATTCGGAAATGTTACTTGAGTGCCTCAAGTAGCTACGTTGATCGAACACCAGTACTTCCCCGTCTAAGACCGGAATGTAGTTGACATGCGAGAAGTCGGTGATCCGAGCATTTACCGCTGCTAGTGCCACAAGCAAAGTGAGTGCAAACCTGAGATGGACGAACAATATAAGACGGTGTTTAAACTCTGAGTTGGCTTACTAGCTAATTGTGGAGGAAAACTTATTTCAGGTTGTCCTTATGGACCACCCTCCCCTTAATGAGGACAGACGTTCCCAGGTCTGCTTCGACCTTTTGTTCTGAGCATAAGGGAGTTAACTTGTTCCCTAGCCTCTTGTTGTTCTTCTGGAACACCTTTTCTCCTACCTCGAAAACGCGGTTTTGTCTGGATGCATTGCACCTTTTGATATTGTCTTGCTGTGCCTTAATTAGCCTGTTTTTGACGTTCCCGCGACGATCAGAAGCTGCTGCATGAACGACCTCAATGGTTTCTCGAGGGTTACTGAGTGCAAACTTTTGTTGTACTCTATCGTAGCCTTTAAGATTAATTCTGTAGTGTCGCTGATTTTCTTGTCTAACTTGAGGCATCTCGCAATTTCGGTCAGGGTGCTATGAAAGCGCTCCACCTGGCCGTTTGAGGTGCTGTGAAGCGGAGCCGCATTCACAATGCAAATGCCGTAGGCGTTTCGGAGCATCGAAGTGATGGTCTCGGAATTGAAGGCCGCCTCGTTATCGCAATAAATTGTCTTGGTTGCGGGAAAAAGGTTAACAATTTGCAGTAGAGGGCTTGTGACATCGATTATCGTTCTGGATAATATCGGTTGGACGACTGCAAATTTTGAGAATTTGTCTGTGCAGGTCAAGAACTGTTTCTTGTCTGTCGAGAAAATGTCAATATGCAACATTTCGCCAGTATAACTTGGTATAGGCGTTTCCCCGAGTTCTTGTTTCTTCGGGTGCCTATCGTCTATTGCCCTTTGGAATATGCTGCTTGCATTGCGCAGGCCGAATGGTAGGCGACAGAACTCGTACTTGCCGCTGCTTACTGAAAATGAAGTCTTTTCGCGGTCATGCTCCGCAAGGTAAATTTGATGGTACCCCGACTTTAGGTCGAGGGTAGTGAAGTATTTTGCCTTTCCTAGATTTGCTAAGATCATGGGGATGCTCGGCATGGGGTAGCGGTCCGGTATGGTTTTTTCGTTCAGTTTCCTGAAGTCGATTACCAACCTTTTTTTTGGGTTACCGTATGAGTCAGTGCCTTTTTTATCAACCACCCATGTTGGGCTGTTGTAAGGCGATCTGGAGGGCCTGATTATGCCATCGTCCAGTAATTGTTTGACTTCTTTGTTTATGAAGTCAGAAACACCCATGAGACTCGGGTATCTTGAATACACGGGCTCGTTGTCTACTGTTCGGATTGTAGCGATAACAGCAGTATTAAAAGGGAGAGCTTCGTCTGCATTTGAGAAGGCTCTTTTGTTTCTGAGTATCATGTCCCTGAACTCTTTCTTTACGGAAGGGGGGACTACGATGTCGTTGACATCGGTGAAGTTCACATCAGCACATTGATAGTACTGGAGTTTTTCGGATGTACTCTGGTATTCCAGAGTGTTTTTTGCCAAGTTCAATTTGACTCCGGCTTGTGTTAGCAAGTCGAAGCCTATGATGGCGTCGAAAGAACTTAGGGTATCGAGGAGAAAAAACGGGGAGGTATGTTGGAAAATGTTCATCAAGCATTTGCGCTTGATTTCGGTAGACCCGTGGATCGAGTTTACCGAGAATGACTTGGCGACCGGCGTTATGGTCTTTAGCTCTGTTAAGGGCTTCACATAATTTTTTGCCGCGCCAGTGTCAATCAACATCTTCAGAGTTCTCCCAGCCAACCGTCGTTCAATGTACGGAAGCCGGGAGTGTTCCCTAAAAAATTAATCGAGTCGTCACCAGGTGCGTACTCGTTCTCACTCTCTAGTTCTTCAACTGCCTCTTTGGCCGCCTTCTCGAATTCTGTTACGGCTTCTTTGGAATCTGATTGTACGACATTGTTAACGCGTTGTCGTCTTTGACCTGTTGAACGGTCTGACGAATTCTTGCGTTTTGGTGCGTTGGACTCATTAGCCTGACGCTTGCTGTAGTCGGTTTTTTGTCTAAATCTGGAGGAAGAGTCAACTTCCATGGGCTGTGGAGCCTCAGTTTGATTATCTTTAGGGGCCTGGGGCTGGGGACCGCCCTTTTGGCGTTTCACAAAATGGGGATTTCTCTCCTGATTTTGCTCATCTTTGTTAAATCTGGTTTGCTTGCCTTGGGCACGGTTTTTGTTACTTTCAGCAATTTGCGCTCGGTCTTGCAGGGCTTTAGCGTAAGAGTTCGCGAACATGCTTCTCTCAATGCTAGCTTCTGCCTCTCTGGCAAGGGCCAGAGCGGATGGTAGATCTTTTGGTTGTGCAGGGAACACAACCGCTCTCAACGGCTTCCTAAGACCGGAGATAAAGGCGTGCAAGGCGTCGTCTCTGACCTCCCGGTTGAGCAAATCCGCGCCTTCTTGGTCGTGAGACATTACAATTTTGTTAGTTACGAGCGTGAGTTTCTTTTCGACGTCATCGTAGTATTGCATCAGGGACATTTCGCCCTGCGTAACTAACTCCAAACATTGTCTCAGCAAGCGCAAGGATGTTTTGTCCGAGTATGTGCAATCTAGCCTAGCTAGTATTGCATCGAAATTTAGGACAGTGTTGTGAGACACTAGTAAGGCTCCAGCTGGGCCTTTGATTTTGTTCCTAATGATCGCTACCGCTTGGTAGTGTGCAGTGCTCTTTGGATAGTTCTTGAATAGTTCGTACGCGTAGATGGCTGCTTGCCTCCACGCTACATACTCATCCTGTACGCCGGAGAAATCCGGCACAGATTTAATAATGTCCAAGGGAATATCGCATTTGGCGTTTGGATCGACGGATATTTTCTCGTATGTGACGATTTGCGGCGCCTCCACCTGCAAACTCTGTACTTGTGAAGCTAAAGCGGTTATTTGTGCTTGAAACTGATTTTGTTGTTGCGCTAAAGCTTGCCTGATGGCACCCTCAATGAGATTCTGGACTTGAGCCGGCTCCATTTCTTCAGTTACAACGGTATCTGCAGGAGTAGGATCTACTGAGCAATTGATTTCCCCCTCCCAGCTATCGTCACTATTATATTCGACTTTTATCTCCCTATAATTCCAACTCATTGGCTTATGGTTGGCACTTTTCAAACTTAGGCCGATCGAGAAAGATCGGCAGGTAACGCTGTTGGCAATAGTGGAAACTGGTGAATCTTGGGGTATGCAATATTTATTATAAAAAATTGTTAGGGGTATGCAGCAAAAAATGTAATGCTGCCGAAAGTATGCAATAATTATTCGTTTAAGGTATGCAATGCTTTATTGACAAGGAACGCTGGTAAAAGTATGCAACAGTTTTTAGTGAAAGTATGCAATGATTTAAAGGAATGAAATGCTGGCAGAAGAGAGCAGCAATATTTACTTTACTTTACAATTTTTTTTTTTTTTTTTTTTTTTTTTTTTTTTTTTTTTTTTTTTAAAAATCACACGTATCGGTACGTGGCGTTCGAGAATAATTTCTTCAAACTGAAATCACTTATGAACTTACATGGTATGGGTTCCTATTTATTGGTTGGGCGCCAGTTATTCATTAATGTATGTTCTGCGACGTAACACAATGTTATCTTGGGTAAGTTGCGTTGATCCCGCGCTGCCCTTGATCAAAATATGTTCTCCTTGATCCAGTAATATTACGAAAGATATGTTTTATCGGCAATGCCGGAGCAGTATATTTATTTTGGCGACTTATGTGTTGCGCGCTTCATATAAAACTAAAAACTAGGGGACAAGCAAATTATACAAATACCCTAAGCCTCAATGCATCACGCCATCAAAGCATGGTCGGCAAGCCGACTCAGCATTCCATGCAGTGTCAGCTTACCGCTGCTGGCTGTTCTTAGCGCAGAGCGCTGAACTCAGTTCTGGCGCGTCGCATTGTTAATACGAAGCTACTTAATTGCTAGGGCAATATATTTATGCTTAGTTGTTAACTTATATATGCAAAATCCTATTAAGATCAGACCTTTATATCATATATCTGCCATAGGAACGATCGGTCGAAAATAAAGCTGTATGAAAAAACATTTTATTTATCAAGACATTTGAACCAAACTCGGCATCTATACTATACTCCTCATATATATGCAAATTCCTTTCAACATCGGACTACTATATCATACAGCTGCCATAGGAACGACCGAACGAAAATTAAGTTGTTGTATGAAAAAACATTTTGTTTTTCAAGATATCTTGACCAAACTCGGCAAAGGCCGCTTTACTATAGTTTTCCTATACTCCTTATATAAAGGCAAATCCTATTGAGATCGGACTACTATATCATATATCTGCTATAGGAACGATAGTTCGAAAATTAAGTTGTATTAAAAAAACTTTTTGTTTTTCAAGATATCTTGACCAAACTCGGCATATATTAGTTTAACTATACTCTTCATATAAAGGGAAATTCCTATTAAGATCGGACTACTATATCATTTAGCTGCCATGGGAACGATCGGTCGAAAATTACGTTGTATGAAAAAAAATTTTGTTTTTCAAGATAGCTTGACCAAACTCGGCATATATTAGTTTTATATACTCCTCATATAAAGGCAAAAGCTTATTAAGATCGGACCACTATATCATATAGCTGCCATAGGAACAATCGGTCGAAAATTAAGTTGTTGTATTAAAAAGTATTTTGTTTTCAAATATCTTAACCATACTCGGCATTTTTTAGTTTTACCACACTCCTCGTATATAGGCAAAATCCTATTAAGATCGGACTACTATATCATATAGCTGCCATGGGAACGATGAATTTTGTTTTTCAAGATATCTTAACCAACTCGGCATTTATTAGTTTTACTATGCTTCTCATATATATTAAAAATCCTATTAAGATCAGACCACAATATCATAAAGTTGTTATAGGAACCTATGAATGAAAAAACATTTTGTTTCTCAAGATATCTTGACCAAACTCGGCATTTACTATTTTCTCGAAACTTCTTAGATACGGGCAAAGCACTATGAGTATTATGAAAAGATTGGGTCTGCAAGGGTATTAGATTTTCGGCGGGCCGAAGATAGCCCTTCTTTCTCGTTACTTTTACTATACTCCTCATATATACGCATAATTTTATTAAGATCGGACACTATATCATATAGCTGCCATAGGAATAATCGTACGTAAATTAAGTTGTATGAAAAAACATTTTGTTTATCAAGACATTTGAACCAAACTCGGCATCCATACTATACTCCTCATATATATGCAAATTCCTTTCAACATCGGACTACTATATCATATAGCTGCCATAGGAACGACCGAACGAAAATTAAGTTGTTGTATGAAAAAACATTTTGTTTTTCAAGATATCTTGACCAAACTCGGCAAAGGCCGTCTTACTATAGTTTTCCTATACTCCTTATAAAAAGGCAAATCCTATTGAGATCGGACTACTATATCATATATCTGCTATAGGAACGATCGTTCGAAAATTAAGTTGTATCAAAAAAACTTTTTGTTTTTCAAGATATCTTGACCAAACTCGGCATATATTAGTTTAACTATACTCTTCATATAAAGGGAAATTCCTATTAAGATCGGACTACTATATCATTTAGCTGCCATGGGAACGATCGGTCGAAAATTACGTTGTATGAAAAAAATTTTGTTTTTCAAGATAGCTTGACCAAACTCGGCATATATTAGTTTTATATACTCCTCATATAAAGGCAAAATCCTATTAAGATCGGACCACAATATCATATAGCTGCCATATGAACGACCGGTCGAAAATTAAGTTGATGTATGCACAAATTTTTGTTTTTCAAGATATCTTAACCAAATTCGGCATTTATAAGTTTTACCGCACTCCTCGTATATAGGCAAAATCCTATTAAGATCGGACCACTGTATCATATAGCTGCCATAGAAACGATCGGTCGAAAATTAGGTTGTATGAAAAAAAATTTGGGTTTTCAAGATATCTTGACCAAAGTCGGCATTTATTAGTTTTACTATACTCCCCATATGGCAAAATCCTATAAGGATCGGACTAAATTTTAATAAATCTGCCATAGGAACAATCGGTCGTAAACTAAGTTGTTGTATAAAAAAATTTTGTTTTACAAGATATCTTGACCAAACTCGACATTTATTAGTTTTACTATGCTCCTCATATATATGCAAAATCCTATTAAGATCAGACCACAATATCATAAAGTTGCCATAGGAGCGATCGGTTGAAAATTAAGTTGTATGAAAAAACATTTTGTTTCTCAAGATATCTTGACCAAACTCGGCATTTACTATTTTCCCGATACTTCTTAGATACGGGCAAAGCACTATGAGCATTATGATAAGAATGGGTCTGCAAGGGTATTAGATCTTCGGCGGGCCGAAGATAGCCCTTCTTTCTCGTTACTTTTACTATACTCCTCATATATACGCATAATTTTATTAAGATCGGACACTATTTCATACAGCTGCCATAGGAGCAATCGGTCGTAAGTTAAGTTGTATGAAAAAAATTTTGTTTTTCAAGATATCTTGACTTAACTCGGAATTTATTAGTTATACTATTCTCCTCATATATATATATATATATGCAAAATCCTATTAGGATCAGACCTTTATATCATATATCTGCCATAGGAACGATCGGTCGAAAATAAAGCTGCATGAAAAAACATTTTGTTTATCAAGACATTTGAACCAAACTCGGCATCTATACTATACTCCTCATATATATGCAAATTCCTTTCAACATCGGACTACTATATCATACAGTTGCCATAGGAACGACCGAACGAAAATTAAGTTGTTGTATGAAAAAACATTTGTTTTTCAAGATATCTTGACCAAACTCGGCAAAGGCCGTTTTACTATAGTTTTCCTATACTCCTTTTATAAAGGCAAATCCTATTGAGATCGGACTACTATATCATATATCTGCTATAGGAACGATAGTTCGAAAATTAAGTTGTATTAAAAAAACTTTTTGTTTTTCAAGATATCTTGACCAAACTCGGCATATATTAGTTTAACTATATTCTTCATATAAAGGGAAATTCCTATTAAGATCGGAGTACTATATCATTTAGCTGCCATGGGAACGATCGGTCGAAAATTACGTTGTATGAAAAAAAATTTTGTTTTTCAAGATAGCTTGACCAAACTCGGCATATATTAGTTTTATATACTCCTCATATAAAGGCAAAATCCTATTAAGATCGGACCACTATATCATATAGCTGCCATAGGAATAATTGGTCGCAAATTAAGTTGTTGTATGCAAAAACATTTTGTTTATGAGGATATCTAAACCAAACTCGGCATTTATTAGATTTACTATACTCCTCATATATATGCAAAATCCTATTAAGATCCAACCACAATATCATAAAGTTGCCATAGGAACGTATGAATGAAAAAACATTTTGTTTCTCAAGATATCTTGACCAAACTCGACATTTATTAGTTTTACTATGCTCCTCATATATATGCAAAATCCTATTAAGATCAGACCACAATATCATAAAGTTGCCATAGGAGCGATCGGTCGAAAATTAAGTTGTATGAAAAAACATTTTGTTTCTCAAGATATCTTGACCAAACTCGGCATTTACTAATTTCTCGAAACTTCTTAGATACGGGCAAAGCACTATGAGCATTATGAAAAGATTGGGTCTGCAAGGGTATTAGATTTTCGGCGGGCCGAAGATAGCCCTTCTTTCTCGTTACTTTTACTATACTCCTTATATATACGCATAATTTTATTAAGATCGGACACTATATCATATAGCTGCCATAGGAACAATCGTACGTAAATTAAGTTGTATGAAAAACATTTTGTTTATCAAGACATTTGAACCAAACTCGGCATCCATACTATACTCCTCATATATATGCAAATTCCTTTCAACATCGGACTACTATATCATATAGCTTCCATAGGAACGACCGAACGAAAATTAAGTTGTTGTATGAAAAAACATTTTGTTTTTCAAGATATCTTGACCAAACTCGGCAAAGGCCGTTTTACTATAGTTTTACTATACTCCTTATATAAAGGCAAATCCTATTGAGATCGGACTACTATATCATATAGCTGCCATAGGAACGACCGGTCGAAAATTAAGTTGATGTATGCACAAATTTTTGTTTTTCAAGATATCTTAACCAAATTCGGCATTTATAAGTTTTACCACACTCCTCGTATATACGCAAAATCCTATTAAGATCGGACCACTGTATCATTTAGCTGCCATGGGAACGATCGGTCGAAAATTACGTTGTATGAAAAAAAATGTTGTTTTTCAAGATAGCTTGACCAAACTCGGCATATATTAGTTTTATATACTCCTCATATAAAGGCAAAATCCTATTAAGATCGGACCACAATATCATATAGCTGCCATAGGAACGACCGGTCGAAAATTAAGTTGATGTATGCACAAATTTTTGTTTTTCAAGATATCTTAACCAAATTCGGCATTTATAAGTTTTACCACACTCCTCGTATATAGGCAAAATCCTATTAAGATCGGACCACTGTATCATATAGCTGCCATAGAAACGATCGGTCGAAAATTAAGTTGTATGAAAAAAAATTTGGGTTTTCAAGATATCTTGACCAAAGTCGGCATTATTAGTTTTACTATACTCCCCATATGGCAAAATCCTATAAGGATCGGACTAAAATTTGAATAAATCTGCCATAGGAACAATCGGTCGTAAACTAAGTTGTTGTATAAAAAAAATTTTGTTTTTCAAGATATCTTGACCAAACTCGACATTTATTAGTTTTACTATGCTCCTCATATATATGCAAAATCCTATTAAGATCAGACCACAATATCATAAAGTTGCCATAGGAGCGATCGGTCGAAAATTAAGTTGTATGAAAAAACATTTTGTTTCTCAAGATATCTTGACCAAACTCGGCATTTACTATTTTCCCGATACTTCTTAGATACGGGCAAAGCACTATGAGCATTATGATAAGAATGGGTCTGCAAGGGTATTAGATCTTCGGCGGGCCGAAGATAGCCCTTCTTTCTCTTTACTTTTACTATACTCCTCATATATACGCATAATTTTATTAAGATCGGACACTATTTCATACAGCTGCCATAGGAGCAATCGGTCGTAAGTTAAGTTGTATGAAAAAAATTTTGTTTTTCAAATATCTTGACTTAACTCGGAATTTATTAGTTATACTATTCTCCTCATATATATATATATGCAAAATCCTATTAAGATCAGACCTTTATATCATATATCTGCCATAGGAACGATCGGTCGAAAATAAAGCTGTATGAAAAAACATTTTGTTTATCAAGACATTTGAACCAAACTCGGCATCTATACTATACTCCTCATATATATGCAAATTCCTTTCAACATCGGACTACTATATCATACAGCTGCCATAGGAACGACCGAACGAAAATTAAGTTGTTGTATGAAAAAACATTTTGTTTTTCAAGATATCTTGACCAAACTCGGCAAAGGCCGTTTTACTATAGTTTCCTATACTCCTTATATAAAGGCAAATCCTATTGAGATCGGACTACTATATCATATATCTGCTATAGGAACGATAGTTCGAAAATTAAGTTGTATTAAAAAAACTTTTTGTTTTTCAAGATATCTTGACCAAACTCGGCATATATAGTTTAACTATACTCTTCATATAAAGGGAAATTCCTATTAAGATCGGAGTACTATATCATTTAGCTGCCATGGGAACGATCGGTCGAAAATTACGTTGTATGAAAAAAAATTTGTTTTTCAAGATAGCTTGACCAAACTCGGCATATATTAGTTTTATATACTCCTCATATAAAGGCAAAATCCTATTAAGATCGGACCACTATATCATATAGCTGCCATAGGAATAATTGGTCGCAAATTAAGTTGTTGTATGAAAAAACATTTTGTTTATGAGGATATCTAAACCAAACTCGGCATTTATTAGATTTACTATACTCATATATATGCAAAATCCTATTAAGATCCGACCACAATATCATAAAGTTGCCATAGGAACGTATGAATGAAAAAACATTTTGTTTCTCAAGATATCTTGACCAAACTCGACATTTATTAGTTTTACTATTCTCCTCATATATATGCAAAATCCTATTAAGATCAGACCACAATATCATAAAGTTTCCATAGGAGCGATCGGTCGAAAATTAAGTTGTATGAAAAAACATTTTGTTTCTCAAGACATTTGAACCAAACTCGGCATCCATACTATACTCCTCATATATATGCAATTCCTTTCAACATCGGACTACTATATCATATAGCTTCCATAGGAACGACCGAACGAAAATTAAGTTGTTGTATGAAAAAACATTTTGTTTTTCAAGATATCTTGACCAAACTCGGCAAAGGCCGTTTTACTATAGTTTTACTATACTCCTTATATAAAGCAAATCCTATTGAGATCGGACTACTATATCATATAGCTGCCATAGGAACGACCGGTCGAAAATTAAGTTGATGTATGCACAAATTTTTGTTTTTCAAGATATCTTAACCAATTCGGCATTTATAAGTTTTACCACACTCCTCGTATATACGCAAAATCCTATTAAGATCGGACCACTGTATCATTTAGCTGCCATGGGAACGATCGGTCGAAAATTACGTTGTATGAAAAAAAATGTTGTTTTTCAAGATAGCTTGACCAAACTCGGCATATATTAGTTTTATATACTCCTCATATAAAGGCAAAATCCTATTAAGATCGGACCACAATATCATATAGCTGCCATAGGAACGACCGGTCGAAAATTAAGTTGATGTATGCACAAATTTTTGTTTTCAAGATATCTTAACCAAATTCGGCATTTATAAGTTTTACCACACTCCTCGTATATAGGCAAAATCCTATTAAGATCGGACCACTGTATCATATAGCTGCCATAGAAACGATCGGTCGAAAATTAAGTTGTATGAAAAAAAATTTGGGTTTTCAAGATATCTTGACCAAAGTCGGCATTCATTACTTTTACTATACTCCCCATATGGCAAAATCCTATAAGGATCGGACTAAAATTTGAATAAATCTGCCATAGGAACAATCGGTCGTAAACTAAGTTGTTGTAAAAAAAATTTTGTTTTCAAGATATCTTGACCAAACTCGACATTTATTAGTTTTACTATGCTCCTCATATATATGCAAAATCCTATTAAGATCAGACCACAATATCATAAAGTTGCCATAGGAGCGATCGGTCGAAAATTAAGTTGTATGAAAAAACATTTTGTTTCTCAAGATATCTTGACCAAACTCGGCATTTACTATTTTCCCGATACTTCTTAGATACGGGCAAAGCACTATGAGCATTATGATAAGAATGGGTCTGCAAGGGTATTAGATCTTCGGCGGGCCGAAGATAGCCCTTCTTTCTCTTTACTTTTACTATACTCCTCATATATACGCATAATTTTATTAAGATCGGACACTATTTCATACAGCTGCCATAGGAACAATCGGTCGTAAGTAAGTTGTATGAATAAAATTTTGTTTTTCAAGATATCTTGACTTAACTCTGAATTTATTAGTTATACTATTCTCCTCATATATATATATGCAAAATCCTATTAAGATCAGACCTTTATATCATATATCTGCCATAGGAACAATCGTACATAATTAAGTTGTATGAAAAAACATTTTGTTTATCAAGACATTTGAACCAAACTCGGCATCCATACTATACTCCTCATATATATGCAAATTCCTTTCAACATCGGACTACTATATCATATATATGCCATTAGAACGACCGAACGAAAATTAAGTTGGTGTATGAAAAAACATTTTGTTTTCAAGATATCTTGACCAAACTCGGCAAAGGCCGTTTTACTATAGTTTTACTATACTCCTTATATAAAGGCAAATCCTATTGAGATCGGACTACTATATCATATATCTGCTATAGGAACGATCGTTCGAAAATTAAGTTGTATCAAAAAAACTTTTTGTTTTTCAAGATATCTTGACCAAACTCGGCATATATTAGTTTAACTATACTCTTCATATAAAGGGAAATTCCTATTAAGATCGGACTACTATATAAAAAATTTTTGTTTTTCGAGATAGCTTGACCAAACTCGGCATATATTAGTTTTTTATACTCCTCATATAAAGGCAAAATCCTATTAAGATCGGACCACTATATCATATAGCTGCCATAGGAATAATTGGTCGCAAACTAAGTTGTTGTATGAAAAAACATTTTGTTTATGAGGATATCTAAACCAAACTCGGCATTTATTAGATTTACTATACTCCTCATATATATGCAAAATCCAATTAAGATCGGACCACTATATCCTATAGCTGCAATGAGAACGATCGGTCAAAAATTAAGTTGTTGTTTTAAAAAGAATTTGGTTTTTCAAGATATCTTAACCAAACTCGACATTTATTAGTTTTACTATGCTTCTCATATATATGCAAAATCCTATTAAGATCCGACCACAATATCATAAAGTTGCCATAGGAACCTATGAATGAAAAAACATTTTGTTTCTCAAGATATCTTGACCAAACTCGGCATTTACTATTTTCTCGAAACTTCTTAGATACGGGCAAAGCACTATGAGCATTATGAAAAGATTGGGTCTGCAAGGGTATTAGATTTTCGGCGGGCCGAAGATAGCCCTTCTTTCTCGTTACTTTTACTATACTCCTCATATATACGCATAATTTTATTAAGATCGGACACTATATCATATAGCTGCCATAGGAACAATCGGTCGTGAATTAAGTTGTACGAAAAAACATTTTGTTTATCAAGACATTTGAACCAAACTCGGCATCCATACTATACTCCTTATATATATGCAAATTCCTTTCAACATCGGACTACTATATCATATAGCTGCCATAGGAACGACCGAACGAAAATTAAGTTGTTGTATGAAAAAACATTTTGTTTTTCAAGATATCTTGACCAAACTCGGCAAAGGCCGTCTTACTATAGTTTTACTATACTCCTTATATAAAGGCAAATCCTATTGAGATCGGACTACTATATCATATATCTGCTATAGAAACGATCGTTCGAAAATTAAGTTGTATTAAAAAAACTTTTTGTTTTTCAAGATATCTTAACCAAACTCGGCATTTATTAGATTTACTATACTCCTCATATATATGCAAAATCCAATTAAGATCGGACCACTATATCCTATAGCTGCTATAGGAACGATCGGTCAAAAATTAAGTTGTTGTTTTAAAAAGAATTTGGTTTTTTAAGATATCTTAACCAAACTCGACATTTATTAGTTTTACTATGCTTCTCATATATATGCAAAATCCTATTAAGATCCGACCACAATATCATAAAGTTGCCATAGGAACGTATGAATGAAAAAACATTTGTTTCTTAAGATATCTTAACAAACTCGGCATTTGCTATTTTCTCGAAACTTCTTAGATACGGGCAAAGCACTATGAGCATTATGAAAAGATTGGGTCTGCAAGGGTATTAGATTTTCGGCGGGCCGAAGATAGCCCTTCTTTCTCGTTACTTTTACTATACTCCTCATATATACGCATAATTTTATTAAGATCGGACACTATATCATATAGCTGCCATAGGAACAATCGGTCGTAAATTAAGTTGTATGAAAAAACATTTTGTTTATCAAGACATTTGAACCAAACTCGGCATCCATACTATACTCCTCATATATATGCAAATTCCTTTCAACATCGGACTACTATATCATATAGCTGCCATAGGAACGACCGAACGAAAATTAAGTTGATGTATGAAAAAACATTTTGTTCTTCAAAATATCTTGACCAAACTCGGCAAAGGCCGTCTTACTATAGTTTTACTATACTCCTTATATAAAGGCAAATCCTATTGAGATCGGACTACTATATCATATATCTGCTATAGGAACGATCGGTCGAAAATAAGTTGTATTAAAAAACTTTTTGTTTTTTTAAGATATCTTGACCAAACTCGGCATATATAAGTTTAACTATACTCTTCATATAAAGGGAAATTCCAATTAAGATCGGACTACTATATCATTTAGCTGCCATGGGAACGATCGGTCAAAAATTAAGTTGTATGAAAAAAAATTTTGTTTTTCAAGATATCTTGACCAAACTCGGCATATATTAGTTTTATATACTCCTTATATAAAGGCAAAATCCTATTAAGATCGGACCACTATATCATATAGCTGCCATAGGAATAATTGGTCGCAAATTGAGTTGTTGTATGAACAAACATTTTGTTTATGAGGATATCTAAACCAAACTCGGCATTTATTAGATTTACTATACTCCTCATATATATGCAAAATCCAATTAAGATCGGACCACTATATCCTATAGCTGCTATAGGAACGATCGGTCAAAAATTAAGTTGTTTTTTAAAAGAATTTGGTTTTTCAAGATATCTTAACCAATCTCGACATTTATTAGTTTTACTATGCTTCTCATATATATGCAAAATCCTATTAAGATCCGACCACAATATCATAAAGTTGCCATAGGAACGTATGAATGAAAAAACATTTTGTTTCTCAAGATATCTTGACCAAACTCGGCATTTACTATTTTCTCGAAACTTCTTAGATACGGGCAAAGCACTATGAGCATTATGAAAAGATTGGGTCTGCAAGGGTATTAGATTTTCGGCGGGCCGAAGATAGCCCTTCTTTCTCGTTACTTTTACTATACTCCTCATATATACGCATAATTTTATTAAGATCGGACACTATATCATATAGCTGCCATAGGAACAATCGGTCGTGAATTAAGTTGTATGAAAAACATTTTGTTTATCAAGACATTTGAACCAAACTCGGCATCCATACTATACTCCTTATATATATGCAAATTCCTTTCAACATCGGACTACTATATCATATAGCTGCCATAGGAACGACCGAACGAAAATGAAGTTGTTGTATGAAAAAACATTTTGTTTTTCAAGATATCTTGACCAAACTCGGCAAAGGCCGTCTTACTATAGTTTTACTATACTCCTTATATAAAGGCAAATCCTATTGAGATCGGACTACTATATCATATATCTGCTATAGGAACGATCGGTCGAAAATAAGTTGTATTAAAAAAACTTTTTGTTTTTTTAAGATATCTTGACCAAACTCGGCATATATAAGTTTAACTATACTCTTCATATAAAGGGAAATTCCAATTAAGATCGGACTACTATATCATTTAGCTGCCATGGGAACGATCGGTCAAAAATTAAGTTGTATGAAAAAAAATTTTGTTTTTCAAGATATCTTGACCAAACTCGGCATATATTAGTTTTATATACTCCTTATATAAAGGCAAAATCCTATTAAGATCGGACCACTATATCATATAGCTGCCATAGGAATAATTGGTCGCCAATTAAGTTGCTGTATGAAAAAACATTTGTTTATAAGGATATCTAAACCAAATTCGGCATTTATTAGATTTGCTATACTCCTCATATATATGCAAAATCCAATTAAGATCGGACCACTATATCCTATAGCTGCTATAGGAACGATCGGTCAAAAATTAAGTTGTTGTTTTAAAAAGAATTTGGTTTTTTAAGATATCTTAACCAAACTCGACATTTATTAGTTTTACTATGCTTCTCATATATATGCAAAATCCTATTAAGATCCGACCACAATATCATAAAGTTGCCATAGGAACGTATGAATTAAAAAACATTTTGTTTCTCAAGATATCTTGACCAAACTCGGCATTTACTATTTTCTCGAAACTTCTTAGATACGGGCAAAGCACTATGAGCATTATGAAAAGATTGGGTCTGCAAGGGTATTAGATTTTCGGCGGGCCGAAGATAGCCCTTCTTTCTCGTTACTTTTACTATACTCCTCATATATACGCATAATTTTATTAAGATCGGACACTATATCATATAGCTGCCATAGGAACAATCGGTCGTAAATTAAGTTGTATGAAAAAACATTTTGTTTATCAAGACATTTGAACCAAACTCGGCATCCATACTATACTCCTCATATATATGCAAATTCCTTTCAACATCGGACTACTATATCATATAGCTGCCATAGGAACGACCGAACGAAAATTAAGTTGTTGTATGAAAAAACATTTTGTTTTTCAAGATATCTTGACCAAACTCGGCAAAGGCCGTCTTACTATAGTTTTACTATACTCCTTATATAAAGGCAAATCCTATTGAGATCGGACTACTATATCATATATCTGCTATAGGAACGATCGGTCGAAATTAAGTTGTATTAAAAAAACTTTTTGTTTTTCAAAATATCTTGACCAAACTCGGCATATATAAGTTTAACTATACTCTTCATATAAAGGGAAATTCCTATTAAGATCGGACTACTATATCATTTAGCTGCCATGGGAACGATCGGTCGAAAATTAAGTTGTATGAAAAAAAATTTTGTTTTTCAAGATATCTTGACCAAACTCGGCATATATTAGATTTACTATACTCCTCATATATATGCAAAATCCAATTAAGATCGGACCACTATATCCTATAGCTGCTATAGGAACGATCGGTCAAAAATTAAGTTGTTGTTTTAAAAAAAAATTTGGTTTTTCAAGATATCTTAACCAAACTCGGCATGTATTAGATTTACTACACTCCTCATATATATGCAAAATCCTATTAAGATCAGAACACAAAAGTTGCCATAGGAACGATCGGTCGAAAGTTAAGTTGTATGAAAAAACATTTTGTTTCTCAAGATATCTTGACCAACTCGGCATTTACTATTTTCTCGAAACTTCTTAGATACGGCCAAAGCACTATGAACATTATGAAAAGATTGGGTCTGCAAGGGTATTAGATCTTCGGCGGGCCGAAGATAGCCCTTCTTTCTCGTTACTTTTACTATACTCCTCATATATACGCATAATTTTATTAAGATCGGACACTATATCATATAGCTGCCATAGGAACAACCGGTCGTAAATTAAGTTGTATACAAAAATTTTTTGTTTTTCAGATATCTTGACTTAACTCGGAATTTATTAGTTTTACTATTCTCCTCATATATATATATGCAAAATCCTATTATGATCAGACTTTATATCATATATCTGCCATAGGAACGACCGAACGAAAATTAAGTTGTTGTATGAAAAAACATTTTGTTTTTCAATATATCTTGACCAAACTCGGCATTTATTAGTTTTACTATACTCCTTATATAAAGGCAAACCCTATTGAGATCGGACTACTATATCATATATCTGCTATAGGAACGATCGGTCGAAAATTAAGTTGTATTAAAAAACTTTTTGTTTTTCAAGATATCTGACCAAACTCGGCATATATTAGTTTTACTATACTCTTCTTAAAGGGAAATTCCTATTAAGATCGGACTACTTTATCATTTAGCTGCCATGGGAACGATCGGTCGAAAATTAAGTTGTTGTATTAAAAAGTATTTTGTTTTTCACGATATATTGACCAAACTCGCAATTTATTAGTTTTACTATACTCCTCATATATTCAAAATCCAATTAAGATCGGACCACTATATCATATAGCTGCCATAGGAATAATTGGTCGAAAATAAAGTTGTTGTATGAACAAACATTTTGTTTATGAGGATATCTAAACCAAACTCGGCATTTATTAGATTTACTATACTCCTCATATATATGCAAAATCCAATTAAGATCGGACCACTATATCCTATAGCTGCTATGGGAACGATCGGTCAAAAATTCAGTTGTGTTATTAAAAAGAATTTGGTTTTTCAAGATATCTTAACCATACTCGGCATTTATTAGTTCTACCACACTCCTCGTATATAGGCAAAATCCTATTAAGATCGGACCACTGTATCATATAGCTGCCATAGGAACGACCGGTCGAAAATTAAATTGTTGTATGCACAAATTTTTTGTTTTTCACGATATATTGACTAAGCTCGACATTTATTAGTTTTACTATGCTCCTCATATATATGCAAAATCCTATTAAGATCAGACCACAATATCATATAGCTGCCATAGGAACGACCGAACGAAAATTAAGTTGCTGTATGAAAAAACATTTTGTTTTTCAAGACATCTTGACCAAACTCGGCATATATTAGTTTTATATACTCCTCATATAAAGGCAAAATCCTATTGAGATCGGACCACTATATAATATAGCTGTCATAGGAATAATTGGTCGCAAATTAAGTTGTTGTATGAAAAAAACATTTTGTTTATGAGGATATCTAAACCAAACTCGGCATTTATTAGATTTACTATACTCCTCATATATATGCAAAATCCATTAAGATTGGACCACTATATCCTATAGCTGCTATAGAAACGATCGGTCAAAAACAAGTTGTTGTATTAAAAAGAATTTGGTTTTTCAAGATATCTTAACCATACTCGGCATTTATTAGTTCTACCACACTCCTCGTATATAGGCAAAATCCTCTTAAGATCGGACCACTGTATCATATAGTTGCCATAGGAACGACCGGTCGAAAATTAAATTGTTGTATGCACAAATTTTTTGTTTTTCACGATATATTGACCAAACTCGGCATTTATTAGATTTAATATACTCCTCATATATGCAAAATCCAAATTAAGATCGGACCACTATATCAATAGCTGCTATAGGAACGATCGGTCAAAATTAAGTTTTAGTATTAAAAAGTATTTTCTTTTTCAAGATATCTTAACCAAACTCGGCATTTATTAGTTTTACCACACTCCTAGTATATATGCAAAATCCAATTAAGATCGGAGCACTATATCATATAGCTGCCATAGGAACGACCTAACGAAAATTAAGTTGTTGTATGAAAAACATTTTGTTTTTCAAGATATCTTGACCAAGCTCGGCATTTATTAGTTTTACTATACTCCTCATATAAAGGCAAAATCCTATTAAGATTGGAGAACTATATCATATAGCTGCCATGGGAACGATAAATTTTGTTTTTCAAGATATCTTGACCAAACTCGGCATTTTTTAGTTTTACTATACTCCTCATATATATGCAAAATCATATTAAGTTCGGACCAGTATATCATATAGCTGCCATAGGAATAATTGGTCGAAATTAAGTTGTTGTATTAAAAAGTATTTGTTTTCAAGATATCTTAACCATACTCGGCATTTTTAGTTTTACCACACTCCTCGTATATAGGCAAAATCCTATTAAGATCAGACCACTGTATCATATAGCTGCCATAGGAACGACCGGTCGAAAATTAAATTGTTGTATGCACAAATATTTTGTTTTTCACGATATATTGACCAAACTCGGAATTTATTAGATTTACCATACTCCTCATATATATGCAAAATCCAATTAAGATCGGACCACTATATCATATAGCTGATATAGAAACGATCAGTCAAAAATTAATTTTTGTATTAAAAAGTATTTTGTTTTTCAAGATATCTTAACCATACTCGGCATTTATTAGTTTTACCACACTCCTCGTATATAGGCAAAATCCTATTAAGATCGGACCACTATATCATATAGCTGCCATTGGAACGACCGGTCGAAAATAAAGTTGTTGTATGCACCCATTTTTTGTTTTTCAAGATATCTTGACCAAACTCGGAATTTATTAGTTTTACTATACTCCTTATGCAAAATCTTATTAAGATAGCTCCACTATATCGTATAGCTGCCATTGGAACGATCGGTCAAAAATTAAGTTTTTGTATTAAAAAGTATATTGTTTTTAAAGATATCTTAACCATACTCGGCATTTATTAGTTTTACCACACTCCTCGTATATAGGCAAAATCCTATTAAGATCGGACCACTATATCATATAGCTGCCATAGGAACGATCGGTCGAAAATTAAGTTTTTGTATGAAGAAACATATTGCTTATCAAGATATCTTGACCAAACTCGGCATATATTAGTTTAACTATACTCTTCATATAAAAGGAAATTCCTATTAAGATCGGACTACTATATCATTTAACTGCCATGGGAACGATCGGTCGAAAATTAAGTTGTATGAAAAAAATTTTGTTTTTCAAGATATCTTGAACAAACTCGGCATATATTAGTATTATATACTCCTCATATAAAGGCAAAATCCTATTGAGATCGGACCACTATATCATATAGCTGCCATAGGAATAATTGGTCGCAAATTAAGTTGTTGTATGAAAAAACATTTTGTTTATGAGGATATCTAAACCAAACTCGGCATTTATTAGATTTACTATACTCTTCATATATATGCAAAATCCAATTAAGATCGGACCACTATTCCTATAGCTGCTATAGAAACGATCGGTCAAAAATCAAGTTGTTGTATTAAAAAGAATTTGGTTTTTCAAGATATCTTAACCATACTCGGCATTTATTAGTTTTACCACACTCCTCGTATATAGGCAAAATCCTCTTAAGATCGGACCACTGTATCATATAGTTGCCATAGGAACGACCGGTCGAAAATTAAATTGTTGTATGCACAAATTTTTTGTTTTTCACGATATATTGACCAAACTCGGCATTTATTAGTTTTACCACACTCCTCGTATATAGGCAAAATCCTATTAAGATCGGACCACTATATCATTTAGCTGCCATTGGAACGATCGGTCGAAAAATAAGTTGTAGTATTAAAAAGTATTTTCTTTTTCAAGACATCTTAACCAAACTCGGCATTTATTAGTTTTACCACACTTCTAGTATATATGCAAAATCCTATTAAGATCGGACCACTATATCATATAGCTGCCGTAGGAACGACCGAACGAAAATTAAGTTGATGTATGAAAAAACATTTTGTTTTTCAAGATCTCTTGACCAAGCTCGGCATTTATTAGTTTTACTATACTCCTCATATAAAGGCAAAATCCTATTAGATCGGACAACTATATCATATAGCTGCCATGGGAACGATAAATTTGTTTTTCAAGATATCTTGACCCAACTCGGCATTTTTTAGTTTTACTATACTCCTCATATATATGCAAAATCATATTAAGTTCGGACCAGTATATCATATAGCTGCCATAGGAATACATGGTCGAAAATTAAGTTGTTGTTTTAAAAAGAATTTGGTTTTTCAAGATATCTTAACCATACTCGGCATTTATTAGTTTTACCACACTCCTCGTATATAGGCAAAATCCTATTAAGATCGGACCACTATATCATATAGCTGCCATAGGAACGACCGGTCGAAAAAAAGTTGTTGTATGCACACATTTTTTGTTTTTCAAGATATCTTGACCAAACTCGGAATTTATTAGTTTTACTATACTCCTTATGCAAAATCCTATTAAGATAGCTCCACTATATCGTATAGCTGCCATTGGAACGATCGGTCAAAAATTAGTTTTTGTATTAAAAAGTATTTTGTTTTTCAAGATATCTTAACCATACTCGGCACTTATTAGTTTTACCACACTCCTCGTATAGGCAAATCCTATTAAGATCGGACCACTATATGATTTAGCTGCCATGGGAACGATCGGTCGAAAAATAAGTTGTATGAAAAAACATTTTGTTTTTCAAGATATCTTGACCAAACTCGGCATATATTGGTTTTATATACTCCTTATATAAAGGCAAAATCATATTGAGATCGGACCACTATATCATATAGCTGCCATAGGAATAATTGGTCGCAAATTAAGTTGTTGAATGAAAAAACATTTTGTTTATGAGGATATCTAAACCAAACTCGGCATTTATTAGATTTACTATACTCCTCATATATATGCAAAATCCAATTAATATCGGACCACTATATCCTATAGCTGCAATAGGAACGATCGGTCAAAAATTAAGTTGTTGTATTACAAAGTATTTTCTTTTTCAAGATATCTTAACCAAACTCGGCATTTATTAGTTTTACTATACTCCTCATATAAAGGCAAAATCCTATTAAGATCGGACTACTATATCATATAGCTGCCATGGGAACGATGAATTTTGTTTTTCAAGATATCTTGACCAAACTCGGCATTTGTTAGTTTTACTATACTCCCCATTTATATGCAAAATCCTATTAAGTTCGGACCACTATATCATATAGCTGCTATAGGAACGATCGGTCAAAATTAAGTTGTTGTATTAAAAAGTATTTGTTTTTCAAGATATCTTAACCAATCTCGGCATTTATTAGTTTTACCACACTCCTAGCATATAGGCAAAATACTATTAAGATCGTACCACTGTATCATATAGCTGCCATAGGAACGACCGGTCGAAAATTAAATTGTTGTATGCACAAATTTTTTATTTTTCACGATATATTGACCAAACTCGGCATTTATTAGTTTTACTATACTCCTCTTATATGCAAAATCCAATTAAGAGCGGACCACTATATCATATAGCTGCCATAGGAACGACCGAACGAAAATTAAATTGTTGTATGAAAAAACATTTTGTTTTTCAAGATATCTTGACCAAGCTCGGCATTTATTAGTTTTACTATACTCCTCATATAAAGGCAAAATCCTATTAGATCGGACTACTATATCATATAGCTGCCATGGGAACGATGAATTTTGTTTTTCAAGATATCTTAACCAAACTCGGCATTTTTTAATTTTACTATACTCCCCATATATGAGCAAAATCATATTGAGTTCGGACCACTATATCATATAGCTGCCATAGGAATAATTGGTCGAAAATTAAGTTGTTGTATTAAAAAGTATTTTGTTTTTCAAGATATCTTAACCATACTCGGCATTTTTTAGTTTTACCACACTCCTCGTATAAAGGCAAAATCCTATTAAGATCGGACCACTATATCATATGTCTGCCATAGAAATGATCGGTCGAAAATTAAGTTGTATTAAACTTTCTGTTTCTCAAGATATGTTGACCAAACTCGGCATATATTAGTTTTACTATACTCCTTATGCAAAATCTTATTAAGATAGCTCCACTATATCGTATAGCTGCCATTGGAACGATCGGTCAAAAATTAAGTTTTTGTATTAAAAGTATATTGTTTTTAAAGATATCTTAACCATACTCGGCATTTATTAGTTTTACCACACTCCTCGTATATAGGCAAAATCCTATTAAGATCGGACCACTATATCATATAGCTGCCATAGGAACGATCGGTCGAAAATTAAGTTTTTGTATGAAGAAACATATTGCTTATCAAGATATCTTGACCAAACTCGGCATATATTAGTTTAACTATACTCTTCATATAAAAGGAAATTCCTATTAAGATCGGACTACTATATCATTTAACTGCCATGGGAACGATCGGTCGAAAATTAAGTTGTATGAAAAAAAATTTTGTTTTTCAAGATATCTTGAACAAACTCGGCATATATTAGTATTATATACTCCTCATATAAAGGCAAAATCCTATTGAGATCGGACCACTATATCATATAGCTGCCATAGGAATAATTGGTCGCAAATTAAGTTGTTGTATGAAAAAACATTTTGTTTATGAGGATATCTAAACCAAACTCGGCATTTATTAGATTTACTATACTCTTCATATATATGCAAAATCCAATAAGATCGGACCACTATATCCTATAGCTGCTATAGAAACGATCGGTCAAAAATCAAGTTGTTGTATTAAAAGAATTTGGTTTTTCAAGATATCTTAACCATACTCGGCATTTATTAGTTTTACCACACTCCTCGTATATAGGCAAAATCCTCTTAAGATCGGACCACTGTATCATATAGTTGCCATAGGAACGACCGGTCGAAAATTAAATTGTTGTATGCACAAATTTTTTGTTTTTCACGATATATTGACCAAACTCGGCATTTATTAGTTTTACCACACTCCTCGTATATAGGCAAAATCCTATTAAGATCGGACCACTATATCATTTAGCTGCCATTGGAACGATCGGTCGAAAATAAGTTGTAGTATTAAAAGTATTTTCTTTTTCAAGATATCTTAACCAAACTCGGCATTTATTAGTTTTACCACACTTCTAGTATATATGCAAAATCCTATTAAGATCGGACCACTATATCATATAGCTGCCGTAGGAACGACCGAACGAAAATTAAGTTGATGTATGAAAAAACATTTTGTTTTCAAGATCTCTTGACCAAGCTCGGCATTTATTAGTTTTACTATACTCCTCATATAAAGGCAAAATCCTATTAAGATCGGACAACTATATCATATAGCTGCCATGGGAACGATAAATTTGTTTTTCAAGATATCTTGACCCAACTCGGCATTTTTTAGTTTTACTATACTCCTCATATATATGCAAAATCATATTAAGTTCGGACCAGTATATCATATAGCTGCCATAGGAATACATGGTCGAAAATTAAGTTGTTGTTTTAAAAAGAATTTGGTTTTTCAAGATATCTTAACCATACTCGGCATTTATTAGTTTTACCACACTCCTCGTATATAGGCAAAATCCTATTAAGATCGGACCACTATATCATATAGCTGCCATAGAAACGACCGGTCGAAAATAAAGTTGTTGTATGCACACATTTTTTGTTTTTCAAGATATCTTGACCAAACTCGGAATTTATTAGTTTTACTATACTCCTTATGCAAAATCCTATTAAGATAGCTCCACTATATCGTATAGCTGCCATTGGAACGATCGGTCAAAATTAAGTTTTGTATTAAAAAGTATTTTGTTTTTCAAGATATCTTAACCATACTCGGCACTTATTAGTTTTACCACACTCCTCGTATATAGGCAAAATCCTATTAAGATCGGACCACTATATGATTTAGCTGCCATGGGAACGATCGGTCGAAAAATAAGTTGTATGAAAAAACATTTTGTTTTTCAAGATATCTTGACCAAACTCGGCATATATTGGTTTTATATACTCCTTATATAAAGGCAAAATCATATTGAGATCGGACCACTATATCATATAGCTGCCATAGGAATAATTGGTCGCAAATTAAGTTGTTGAATGAAAAAACATTTTGTTTATGAGGATATCTAAACCAAACTCGGCATTTATTAGATTTACTATACTCCTCATATATATGCAAAATCCAATTAATATCGGACCACTATATTCTATAGCTGCAATAGGAACGATCGGTCAAAAATTAAGTTGTTGTATTACAAAGTATTTTCTTTTCAAGATATCTTAACCAAACTCGGCATTTATTAGTTTTACTATACTCCTCATATAAAGGCAAAATCCTATTAAGATCGGACTACTATATCATATAGCTGCCATGGGAACGATGAATTTTGTTTTTCAAGATATCTTGACCAAACTCGGCATTGTTAGTTTTACTATACTCCCCATTTATATGCAAAATCCTATTAAGTTCGGACCACTATATCATATAGCTGCTATAGGAACGATCGGTCAAAAATTAAGTTGTTGTATTAAAAAGTATTTTGTTTTTCAAGATATCTTAACCAATCTCGGCATTTATTAGTTTTACCACACTCCTAGCATATAGGCAAAATACTATTAAGATCGTACCACTGTATCATATAGCTGCCATAGGAACGACCGGTCGAAAATTAAATTGTTGTATGCACAAATTTTTTATTTTTCACGATATATTGACCAAACTCGGCATTTATTAGTTTTACTATACTCCTCTTATATGCAAAATCCAATTAAGAGCGGACCACTATATCATATAGCTGCCATAGGAATAATTGGTCGAAAATTAAGTTGTTGTATTAAAAGTATTTTGTTTTTCAAGATATCTTAACCATACTCGGCATTTTTTAGTTTTACCACACTCCTCGTATAAAGGCAAAATCCTATTAAGATCGGACCACTATATCATATGTCTGCCATAGAAATGATCGGTCGAAAATTAAGTTGTATTAAACTTTCTGTTTCTCAAGATATGTTGACCAAACTCGGCATATATTAGTTTTACTATACTCCTCATATATGCAAAATCCAATTAAGAGCGGACCACTATATCATATAGCTGCCATAGGAACGACCGAACGAAAATTAAGTTGTTGTATGAAAAAACATTTTGTTTTTCAAGATATCTTGACCAAGCTCGGCATTTATTAGTTTTATATACTCCTCATATAAAGGCAAAATCCTATTGAGATCGGACCACTATATCATATAGCTGCCATAGGAATAATTGGTCGCAAATTAAGTTGTTGTATGAAAAAACATTTTGTTTATGAGGATATCTAAACCAAACTCGGCATTTTTTAGTTTTACCACACTCCTCGTATATAGGCAAAATCCTATTAAGATCGGACCACTATATCATTTAGCTGCCATGGGAACGATCGGTCGAAAAATAAGTTGTAGTATTAAAAAGTATTTTCTTTTTCAAGATATCTTAACCAAACTCGGCATTTATTAGTTTTACCACACTTCTAGTATATATGCAAAATCCTATTAAGATCGGACCACTATATCATATAGCTGCCGTAGGAACGACCGAACGAAATTAAGTTGTTGTATGAAAAAACATTTTGTTTTTCAAGATATCTTGACCAAGCTCGGCATTTATTAGTTTTACTATACTCCTCATATAAAGGCAAATCCTATTAAGATCGGACAACTATATCATATAGCTGCCATGGGAACGATAAATTTTGTTTTTCAAGATATCTTGACCAAACTCGGCATTTTTAGTTTTACTATACTCCTCATATATTTGCAAAATCATATTAAGTTCGGACCAGTATATCATATAGCTGCCATAGGAATAATTGGTCGAAATTAAGTTGTTGTTTTAAAAAGAATTTGGTTTTTCAAGATATCTTAACCATACTCGGCATTTATTAGTTTTACCACACTCCTCGTATATAGGCAAAATCCTATTAAGATCGGACCACTATATCATATAGCTGCCATAGGAACGACCGGTCGAAAATAAAGTTGTTGTATGCACACATTTTTTGTTTTTCAAGATATCTTGACCAAACTCGGAATTTATTAGTTTTACTATACTCCTTATGCAAAATCCTATTAAGATAGCTCCACTATATCGTATAGCTGCCATTGGAACGACCGGTCAAAAATTAAGTTTTTGTATTAAAAAGTATTTTGTTTTTCAAGATATCTTAACCATACTCGGCATTTATTAGTTTTACCACACTCCTCGTATATAGGCAAAATCCTATTAAGATCGGACCACTATATGATTTAGCTGCCATGGGAACGATCGGTCGAAAAATAAGTTGTATGAAAAAACATTTTGTTTTTCAAGATATCTTGACCAAACTCGGCATATATTGGTTTTATATACTCCTTATATAAAGGCAAAATCATATTGAGATCGGACCACTATATCATATAGCTGCCATAGGAATAATTGGTCGCAAATTAAGTTGTTGAATGAAAAAACATTTGTTTATGAGGATATCTAAACCAAACTCGGCATTTATTAGATTTACTATACTCCTCACATATGCAAAATCCAATTAAGATCGGACCACTATATCATATAGCTGCTATAGGAACGATCGGTCAAAAATTAAGTTGTTGTATTACAAAGTATTTTATTTTTCAAGATATCTTAACCAAACTCGGCATTTATTAGTTTTACTATACTCCTCATATAAAGGCAAAATCCTATTAAGATCGGACTACTATATCATATAGCTGCCATGGGAACGATGAATTTTGTTTTTTAAGATATCTTGACCAAACTCGGCATTTTTTAATTTTACTATACTCCCCATATATATGCAAAATCATATTAAGTTCGGACCACTATATCATATAGCTGCCATAGGAATAATTGGTCGAAAATTAAGTTGTTGTATTAAAAAGTATTTGTTTTTCAAGATATCTTAACCAATCTCGGCATTTATTTGTTTTACCACACTCCTAGGCAAAGTCCTATTAAGATCGGACCACTATATCATATAGCTGCCATAGGAACGACCGAACGAAAATTAAATTGTTGTATGAAAAAACATTTTGTTTTTCAAGATATCTTGACCAAGCTCGGCATTTATTAGTTTTACTATACTCCTCATATAAAGGAAAATCCTATTAAGATCGGACTACTATATCATATAGCTGCCATGGGAACGATGAATTTTGTTTTTCAAGATATCTTAACCAAACTCGGCATTTTTTAGTTTTACTATACTCCCTATATATGAGCAAATCATATTGAGTTCGGACCACTATATCATATAGCTGCCATAGGAATAATTGGTCGAAAATTAAGTTGTTGTATTAAAAAGTATTTTGTTTTTCAAGATATCTTAACCATACTCGGCATTTTTTAGTTTTACCACACTCCTCGTATAAAGGCAAAATCCTTTTAAGATCGGACCACTATATCATATATCTGCCATAGAAATGATCGGTCGAAAATTAAGTTGTATTAAACTTTTTGTTTCTCAAGATATGTTGACCAAACTCGGCATATATTAGTTTTACTATACCCATATAAAGGCAAAATCCTATTAAGATCGGTCTACTATATCATATAGCTGCCATGGGAACGATGAATTTTGTTTTTTAAGATATCTTGACCAAACTCGGCATTTTTTAGTTTTACTATACTCCCCATATATATGCAAAATCATATTAAATTCGGACCACTATATCATATAGCTGCCATAGGAATAATTGGTCGAAAATTAAGTTGTTGTATTAAAAAGTATTTTGTTTTTCAAGATATCTTAACCATACTCGGCATTTTTTAGTTTTACCACACTCCTCGTATATAGGCAAAATCCTATTAAGATCGGACTACTATATCATATAGCTGCCATGGGAACGATGAATTTTGTTTTTCAAGATATCTTGACCAAACTCGGCATTTGTTAGTTTTACTATACTCCCCATTTATATGCAAAATCCTATTAAGTTCTGACCACTATATCATATAGCTGCTATAGGAACGATCGGTCAAAAATTAAGTTGTTGTATTAAAAAGTATTTTGTTTTTCAAGATATCTTAACCAATCTCGGCATTTATTAGTTTTACCACACTCCTAGTATATAGGCAAAATACTATTAAGATCGTACCACTGTATCATATAGCTGCCATAGGAACGACCGGTCGAAAATTAAATTGTTGTATGCACAAATTTTTTATTTTTCACGATATATTGACCAAACTCGGCATTTATTAGTTTTACTATACTCCTCTTATATGCAAATCCAATTAAGAGCGGACCACTATATCATATAGCTGCCATAGGAACGACCGAACGAAAATTAAATTGTTGTATGAAAAAACATTTTGTTTTTCAAGATATCTTGACCAAGCTCGGCATTTATTAGTTTTACTATACTCCTCATATAAAGGCAAAATCCGATTAAGATCGGACTACTATATCATATAGCTGCCATTGGAACGATGAATTTTGTTTTTCAAGATATCTTAACCAAACTCGGCATTTTTTAGTTTTACTATACTCCCCATATATGAGCAAAATCATATTGAGTTCGGACCACTATATCATATAGCTGCCATAGGAATAATTGGTCGAAAATTAAGTTGTTGTATTAAAAAGTATTTTGTTTTTCAAGATATCTTAACCATACTCGGCATTTTTAGTTTTACCACACCCCTCGTATAAAGGCAAAATCCTATTAAGATCGGACCACTATATCATATATCTGCCATAGAAATGATCGGTCGAAAATTAAGTTGTATTAAAAAACTTTTTGTTTTTCAAGATATGTTGACCAAACTCGGCATATATTAGTTTTACTATACTCCTCATATATGCAAAATCCAATTAAGAGCGGACCACTATATCATATAGCTGCCATAGGAACGACCGAACGAAAATTAAGTTGTTGTATGAAAAAACATTTTGTTTTTCAAGATATCTTGACCAAGCTCGGCATTTATTAGTTTTATATACTCCTCATATAAAGGCAAAATCCTATTGAGATCGGACCACTATATCATATAGCTGCCATAGGAATAATTGGTCGCAAATTAAGTTGTTGTATGAAAAAACATTTTGTTTATGAGGATATCTAAACCAAACTCGGCATTTATTATATTTACTATACTCCTCACATATGCAAAATCCAATTAAGATCGGACCACTATATCATATAGCTGATATAGAAACGATCGGTCATAAATTAAGTTTTGTATTAAAAAGTATTTTGTTTTTCAAGATATCTTAACCATACTCGGCATTTATTAGTTTTACCACACTCCTCGTATATAGGCAAAATCCAATTAAGAGCGGACCACTATATCATATAGCTGCCATAGGAACGACCGAACGAAAATTAAATTGTTGAATGAAAAAACATTTTGTTTTTCAAGATATCTTGACCAAGCTCGGCATTTATTAGTTTTACTATACTCCTCATATAAAGGCAAAATCCTATTAAGATCGGACTACTATATCATATAGCTGCCATGGGAACGATGAATTTTGTTTTTCAAGATATCTTGACCAAACTCGGCATTTGTTAGTTTTACTATACTCCTCATATAAAGGCAAAATCCTATTGAGATCGGACCACTATATCATATAGCTGCCATAGGAATAATTGGTCGCAAATTAAGTTGTTGTATGAAAAAGTATTTTGTTTTTCAAGATATCTTAACCAATCTCGGCATTTATTAGTTTTACCACACTCCTAGTATATAGGCAAAATACTATTAAGATCGTACCACTGTATCATATAGCTGCCATAGGAACGACCGGTCGAAAATTAAATTGTTGTATGCACAAATTTTTTATTTTTCACGATCTATTGACCAAACTCGGCATTTATTAGTTTTACTATACTCCTCATATATGCAAAATCCAATTAAGAGCGGACCACTATATCATATAGCTGCCATAGGAACGACCGAACGAAAATTAAGTTGTTGTATGAAAAAACATTTTGTTTTTCAAGATATCTTGACCAAGCTCGGCATTTATTAGTTTTATATACTCCTCATATAAAGGCAAAATCCTAGTGAGATCGGACCACTATATCATATAGCTGCCATAGGAATAATTGGTCGCAAATTAAGTTGTTGTATGAAAAAACATTTTGTTTATGAGGATATCTAAACCAAACTCGGCATTTATTAGATTTACTATACTCCTCACATATGCAAAATCCAATTAAGATCGGACCACTATATCATATAGCTGCTATAGGAACGATCGGTCAAAATTAAGTTGTAGTATTAAAAAGTATTTTCTTTTTCAAGATATCTTAACCAAACTCGGCATTTATTAGTTTTACCACACTCCAAGTATATAGGCAAAATACTATTAAGATCGTACCACTGTATCATATAGCTGCCATAGGAACGACCGGTCGAAAATTAAATTGTTGTATGCACAAATATTTTGTTTTTCACGATATATTGACCAAACTCGGAATTTATTAGTTTTACCATACTCCTCATATATATGCAAAATCCAATTAAGATCGGACCACTATATCATATAGCTGATATAGAAACGATCAGTCAAAAATTAAGTTTTTGTATTAAAAAGTATTTTGTTTTTCAAGATATCTTAACCATACTCGGCATTTATTAGTTTTACCACTCTCCTCGTATATAGGCAAAATCCTATTAAGATCGGACCACTATATCATATAGCTGCCATTGGAACGACCGGTCGAAAATAAAGTTGTTGTATGCACACATTTTTTGTTTTTCAAGATATCTTGACCAAACTCGGAATTTATTAGTTTTACTATACTCCTTATGCAAAATCCTATTAAGATAGCTCCACTATATCGTATAGCTGCCATTGGAACGACCGGTCAAAAATTAAGTTTTTGTATTAAAAAGAATATTGTTTTTAAAGGTATCTTAACCATACTCGGCATTTATTAGTTTTACCACACTCCTCGTATATAGGCAAAATCCTATTAAGATAGCACCACTATATCATATAGCTGCCATAGGAACGACCGGTCGAAAATAAAGTTGTTGCATGCACACATTTTTTGTTTTTCAAGATATCTTAACCATACTCGGCATTTTTTAGTTTTACCACACCCCTCGTATAAAGGCAAAATCCTATTAAGATCGGACCACTATATCATATATCTGCCATAGAAATGATCGGTCGAAAATTAAGTTGTATTAAAAAACTTTTTGTTTTTCAAGATATGTTGACCAAACTCGGCATATATTAGTTTTACTATACTCCTCATATATGCAAAATCCAATTAAGAGCGGACCACTATATCATATAGCTGCCATAGGAACGACCGAACGAAAATTAAGTTGTTGTATGAAAAAACATTTTGTTTTTCAAGATATCTTGACCAAGCTCGGCATTTATTAGTTTTATATACTCCTCATATAAAGGCAAAATCCTATTGAGATCGGACCACTATATCATATAGCTGCCATAGGAATAATTGGTCGCAAATTAAGTTGTTGTATGAAAAAACATTTTGTTTATGAGGATATCTAAACCAAACTCGGCATTTATTATATTTACTATACTCCTCACATATGCAAAATCCAATTAAGATCGGACCACTATATCATATAGCTGATATAGAAACGATCGGTCAAAAATTAAGTTTTTGTATTAAAAAGTATTTTGTTTTTCAAGATATCTTAACCATACTCGGCATTTATAGTTTTACCACACTCCTCGTATATAGGCAAAATCCAATTAAGAGCGGACCACTATATCATATAGCTGCCATAGGAACGACCGAACGAAAATTAAATTGTTGAATGAAAAAACATTTTGTTTTTCAAGATATCTTGACCAAGCTCGGCATTTATTAGTTTTACTATACTCCTCATATAAAGGCAAAATCCTATTAAGATCGGACTACTATATCATATAGCTGCCATGGGAACGATGAATTTTGTTTTTCAAGATATCTTGACCAAACTCGGCATTTGTTAGTTTTACTATACTCCTCATATAAAGGCAAAATCCTATTGAGATCGGACCACTATATCATATAGCTGCCATAGGAATAATTGGTCGCAAATTAAGTTGTTGTATGAAAAAGTATTTTGTTTTTCAAGATATCTTAACCAATCTCGGCATTTATTAGTTTTACCACACTCCTAGTATATAGGCAAAATACTATTAAGATCGTACCACTGTATCATATAGCTGCCATAGGAACGACCGGTCGAAAATTAAATTGTTGTATGCACAAATTTTTTATTTTTCACGATATATTGACCAAACTCGGCATTTATTAGTTTTACTATACTCCTCATATATGCAAAATCCAATTAAGAGCGGACCACTATATCATATAGCTGCCATAGGAACGACCGAACGAAAATTAAGTTGTTGTATGAAAAAACATTTTGTTTTTCAAGATATCTTGACCAAGCTCGGCATTTATTAGTTTTATATACTCCTCATATAAAGGCAAAATCCTATTGAGATCGGACCACTGTATCATATAGCTGCCATAGGAATAATTGGTCGCAAATAAAGTTGTTGTATGAAAAAACATTTTGTTTATGAGGATATCTAAACCAAACTCGGCATTTATTAGATTTACTATACTCCTCACATATGAAAATCCAATTAAGATCGGACCACTATATCATATAGCTGCTATAGGAACGATCGGTCAAAAATTAAGTTGTAGTATTAAAAAGTATTTTCTTTTTCAAGATATCTTAACCAAACTCGGCATTTATTAGTTTTACCACACTCCTAGTATATAGGCAAAATACTATTAAGATCGTACCACTGTCTCATATAGCTGCCATAGGAACGACCGGTCGAAAATTAAATTGTTGTATGCACAAATATTTTGTTTTTCACGATATATTGACCAAACTCGGAATTTATTAGTTTTACCATACTCCTCATATATATGCAAAATCCAATTAAGATCGGACCACTATATCATATAGCTGATATAGAAACGATCAGTCAAAAATTAAGTTTTTGTATTAAAAAGTATTTTGTTTTTCAAGATATCTTAACCATACTCGGCATTTATTAGTTTTACCACTCTCCTCGTATATAGGCAAAATCCTATTAAGATCGGACCACTATATCATATAGCTGCCATTGGAACGACCGGTCGAAAATAAAGTTGTTGTATGCACACATTTTTTGTTTTTCAAGATGTCTTGACCAAACTCGGAATTTATTAGTTTTACTATACTCCTTATGCAAAATCCTATTAAGATAGCTCCACTATATCGTATAGCTGCCATTGGAACGACCGGTCAAAAATTAAGTTTTTGTATTAAAAAGTATATTGTTTTTAAAGGTATCTTAACCATACTCGGCATTTATTAGTTTTACCACACTCCTCGTATATAGGCAAAATCCTATTAAGATAGCACCACTATATCATATAGCTGCCATAGGAACGACCGGTCGAAAATAAAGTTGTTGCATGCACACATTTTTTGTTTTCAAGATATCTTGACCAAGCTCGGCATTTATTAGTTTTACTATACTCCTCATATAAAGGCAAAATCCTATTAAGATCGGACTACTATATCATATAGCTGCCATGGGAACGATGAATTTTGTTTTTCAAGATATCTTGACCAAACTCGGCATTTGTTAGTTTTACTATACTCCCCATTTATATGCAAAATCATATTAAGTTCGGACCACTATATCATATAGCTGCCATAGGAATAATTGGTCGAAAATTAAGTTGTTGTATTAAAAAGTATTTTGTTGTTCAAATATCTTAACCATACTCGGCATTTTTTAGTTTTACCACACTCCTCGTATATAGGCAAAATCCTATTAAGATCGGACTACTATATCATATAGCTGCCATGGGAACGATGAATTTTGTTTTTCAAGATATCTTGACCAAACTCGGCATTTGTTAGTTTTACTATACTCCCCATTTATATGCAAAATCCTATTAAGTTCGGACCACTATATCATATAGCTGCTATAGGAACGATCGGTCAAAAATTAAGTTGTTGTATTAAAAAGTATTTTGTTTTTCAAGATATCTTAACCAATCTCGGCATTTATTAGTTTTACCACACTCCTAGTATATAGGCAAAATACTATTAAGATCGTACCACTGTATCATATAGCTGCCATAGGAACGACCGGTCGAAAATTAAATTGTTGTATGCACAAATTTTTATTTTTCACGATATATTGACCAAACTCGGCATTTATTAGTTTTACTATACTCCTCTTATATGCAAAATCCAATTAAGAGCGGACCACTATATCATATAGCTGCCATAGGAACGACCGAACGAAAATTAAATTGTTGTATGAAAAAACATTTTGTTTTTCAAGATATCTTGACCAAGCTCGGCATTTATTAGTTTTACTATACTCCTCATATATATGCAAAATCATATTAAGTTCGGACCAGTATATCATATAGCTGCCAAAGGAACGACCGAACGAAAATTAAGTTGTTGTATAAAAAAACATTTTGTTTTTCAAGATATCTTGACCAAACTCGGCATTTTTTAGTTTTACTATACTCCTCATATATATGCAAAATCATATTAAGTTCGGACCAGTATATCATATAGCTGCCATAGGAATAATTGGTCGAAAATTAAGTTGTTGTATTAAAAAGTATTTTGTTTTTCAAGATATCTTAACCATACTCGGCATTTTTTAGTTTTACCACACTCCCCGTATATAGGCAAAATCCTATTAAGATCAGACCACTGTATCATATAGCTGCCATAGGAACGACCGGTCGAAAATTAAATTGTTGTATGCACAAATATTTTGTTTTTCACGATATATTGACCAAACTCGGAATTTATTAGTTTTACCATACTCCTCATATATATGCAAAATCCAATTAAGATCGGACCACTATATCATATAGCTGATATAGAAACGATCAGTCAAAAATTAAGTTTTTGTATTAAAAAGTATTTTGTTTTTCAAGATATCTTAACCATACTCGGCATTTATTAGTTTTACCACACTCCTCGTATATAGGCAAAATCCTATTAAGATCGGACCACTATATCATATAGCTGCCATTGGAACGACCGGTCGAAAATAAAGTTGTTGTATGCACACATTTTTTGTTTTTCAAGATATCTTGACCAAACTCGGAATTTATTAGTTTTACTATACTCCTTATGCAAAATCCTATTAAGATAGCTCCACTATATCGTATAGCTGCCATTGGAACGATCGGTCAAAAATTAAGTTTTTGTATTAAAAAGTATATTGTTTTTAAAGATATCTTAACCATACTCGGCATTTATTAGTTTTACCACACTCCTCGTATATAGGCAAAATCCTATTAAGATCGGACCACTATATCATATAGCTGCCATTGGAACGACCGGTCGAAAATAAAGTTGTTGTATGCACACATTTTTTGTTTTTCAAGATACCTTGACCAAACTCGGAATTTATTAGTTTTACTATACTCCTTATGCAAAATCCTATTAAGATAGCTCCACTATATCGTATAGCTGCCATTGGAACGATCGGTCAAAAATTAAGTTTTTGTATTAAAAAGTATATTGTTTTTAAAGATATCTTAACCATACTCGGCATTTATTAGTTTTACCACACTCCTCGTATAAAGGCAAAATCCTATTAAGATCGGTCTACTATATCATATAGCTGCCATGGGAACGATGAATTTTGTTTTTTAAGATATCTTGACCAAACTCGGCATTTTTTAGTTTTACTATACTCCCCGTATATATGCAAAATCATATTAAGTTCGGACCACTATATCATATAGCTGCCATAGGAATAATTGGTCGAAAATTAAGTTGTTGTATTAAAAAGTATTTTGTTTTTCAAAATATCTTAACCATACTCAGCATTTTTTAGTTTTACCACACTCCTCGTATATAGGCAAAATCCTATTAAGATCGGACTACTATATCATATAGCTGCCATGGAAACGATGAATTTTGTTTTTCAAGATATCTTGACCAAACTCGGCATTTGTTAGTTTTACTATACTCCCCATTTATATGCAAAATCCTATTAAGTTCTGACCACTATATCATATAGCTGCTATAGGAACGATCGGTCAAAAATTAAGTTGTTGTATTAAAAAGTATTTTGTTTTTCAAGATATCTTAACCAATCTCGGCATTTATTAGTTTTACCACACTCCTAGTATATAGGCAAAATACTATTAAGATCGTACCACTGTATCATATAGCTGCCATAGGAACGACCGGTCGAAAATTAAATTGTTGTATGCACAAATTTTTTATTTTTCACGATATATTGACCAAACTCGGCATTTATTAGTTTTACTATACTCCTCTTATATGCAAAATCCAATTAAGAGCGGACCACTATATCATATAGCTGCCATAGGAACGACCGAACGAAAATTAAATTGTTGTATGAAAAACATTTTGTTTTTCAAGATATCTTGACCAAGCTCGGCATTTATTAGTTTTACTATACTCCTCATATAAAGGCAAAATCCGATTAAGATCGGACTACTATATCATATAGCTGCCATTGGAACGATGAATTTTGTTTTTCAAGATATCTTAACCAAACTCGGCATTTTTTAGTTTTACTATACTCCCCATATATGAGCAAAATCATATTGAGTTCGGACCACTATATCATATAGCTGCCATAGGAATAATTGGTCGAAAATTAAGTTGTTGTATTAAAAAGTATTTTGTTTTTCAAGATATCTTAACCATACTCGGCATTTTTAGTTTTACCACACCCCTCGTATAAAGGCAAAATCCTATTAAGACCGGACCACTATATCATATATCTGCCATAGAAATGATCGGTCGAAAATTAAGTTGTATTAAAAACTTTTTGTTTTTCAAGATATGTTGACCAAACTCGGCATATATTAGTTTTACTATACTCCTCATATATGCAAAATCCAATTAAGAGCGGACCACTTTATCATATAGCTGCCATAGGAACGACCGAACGAAAATTAAGTTGTTGTATGAAAAAACATTTTGTTTTTCAAGATATCTTGACCAAGCTCGGCATTTATTAGTTTTATATACTCCTCATATAAAGGCAAAATCCTATTGAGATCGGACCACTATATCATATAGCTGCCATAGGAATAATTGGTCGCAAATTAAGTTGTCGTATGAAAAAACATTTTGTTTATGAGGATATCTAAACCAAACTCGGCATTTATTATATTTACTATACTCCTCACATATGCAAAATCCAATTAAGATCGGACCACTATATCATATAGCTGATATAGAAACGATCGGTCAAAAATTAAGTTTTTGTATTAAAAAGTATTTTGTTTTTCAAGATATCTTAACCATACTCGGCATTTATTAGTTTTACCACACTCCTCGTATATAGGCAAAATCCAATTAAGAGCGGACCACTATATCATATAGCTGCCATAGGAACGACCGAACGAAAATTAAATTGTTGAATGAAAAAACATTTTGTTTTTCAAGATATCTTGACCAAGCTCGGCATTTATTCCTATTAAGATCGGACTACTATATCATATAGCTGCCATGGGAACGATGAATTTTGTTTTTCAAGATATCTTGACCAAACTCGGCATTTGTTAGTTTTACCATACTCCTCATATAACGGCAAAATCCTATTGAGATCGGACCACTATATCATATAGCTGCCATAGGAATAATTGGTCGCAAATTAAGTTGTTGTATGAAAAAGTATTTTGTTTTTCAAGATATCTTAACCAATCTCGGCATTTATTAGTTTTACCACACTCCTAGTATATAGGCAAAATACTATTAAGATCGTACCACTGTATCATATAGCTGCCATAGGAACGACCGGTCGAAAATTAAATTGTTGTATGCACAAATTTTTTATTTTCCACGATATATTGACCAAACTCGGCATTTATTAGTTTTACTATACTCCTCATATATGCAAAATCCAATTAAGAGCGGACCACTATATCATATAGCTGCCATAGGAACGACCGAACGAAAATTAAGTTGTTGTATGAAAAAACATTTTGTTTTTCAAGATATCTTGACCAAGCTCGGCATTTATTAGTTTTATATACTCCTCATATAAAGGCAAAATCCTATTGAGATCGGACCACTATATCATATAGCTGCCATAGGAATAATTGGTCGCAAATTAAGTTGTTGTATGAAAAAACATTTTGTTTATGAGGATATCTAAACCAAACTCGGCATTTATTAGATTTACTATACTCCTCACATATGCAAAATCCAATTAAGATCGGACCACTATATCATATAGCTGCTATAGGAACGATCGGTCAAAAATTAAGTTGTAGTATTAAAAAGTATTTTCTTTTTCAAGATATCTTAACCAAACTCGGCATTTATTAGTTTTACCACACTCCTAGTATATAGGCAAAATACTATTAAGATCGTACCACTGTATCATATAGCTGCCATAGGAACGACCGGTCGAAAATTAAATTGTTGTATGCACAAATATTTTGTTTTTCACGATATATTGACCAAACTCGGAATTTATTAGTTTTACCATACTCCTCATATATATGCAAAATCCAATTAAGATCGGACCACTATATCATATAGCTGATATAGAAACGATCAGTCAGAAATTAAGTTTTTGTATTAAAAAGTATTTTGTTTTTCAAGATATCTTAACCATACTCGGCATTTATTAGTTTTACCACTCTCCTCGTATATAGGCAAAATCCTATTAAGATCGGACCACTATATCATATAGCTGCCATTGGAACGACCGGTCGAAAATAAAGTTGTTGTATGCACACATTTTTTGTTTTTCAAGATATCTTGACCAAACTCGGAATTTATTAGTTTTACTATACTCCTTATGCAAAATCCTATTAAGATAGCTCCGTATATCGTATAGCTGCCATTGGAACGACCGGTCAAAAATTAAGTTTTTGTATTAAAAAGTATATTGTTTTTAAAGGTATCTTAACCATACTCGGCATTTATTAGTTTTACCACACTCCTCGTATATAGGCAAAATCCTATTAAGATAGCACCACTATATCATATAGCTGCCATAGGAACGACCGGTCGAAAATAAAGTTGTTGCATGCACACATTTTTTGTTTTTCAAGATATCTTGACCAAGCTCGGCATTTATTAGTTTTACTATACTCCTCATATAAAGGCAAAATCCTATTAAGATCGGACTACTATATCATATAGCTGCCATGGGAACGATGAATTTTGTTTTTCAAGATATCTTGACCAAACTCGGCATTTTTTAGTTTTACCACACTCCTCGTATAAAGGCAAAATCCTATTAAGATCGGACCACTATATCATATATCTGCCATAGAAATGATCGGTCGAAAATTAAGTTGTATTAAACTTTTTGTTTCTCAAGATATGTTGACCAAACTCGGCATATATTAGTTTTACTATACCCATATAAAGGCAAAATCCTATTAAGATCGGTCTACTATATCATATAGCTGCCATGGGAACGATGAATTTTGTTTTTTAAGATATCTTGACCAAACTCGGCATTTTTTAGTTTTACTATACTCCCCATATATATGCAAAATCATATTAAGTTCGGACCACTATATCATATAGCTGCCATAGGAATAATTGGTCGAAAATTAAGTTGTTGTATTAAAAAGTATTTGTTTTTCAAGATATCTTAACCATACTCGGCATTTTTAGTTTTACCACACTCCTCGTATAAAGGCAAAATCCTATTAAGATCGGACCACTATATCATATATCTGCCATAGAAATGATCGGTCGAAAATTAAGTTGTATTAAACTTTTTGTTTCTCAAGATATGTTGACCAAACTCGGCATATATTAGTTTTACTATACCCATATAAAGGCAAAATCCTATTAAGATCGGTCTACTATATTATATAGCTGCCATGGGAACGATGAATTTTGTTTTTAAGATATCTTGACCAAACTCGGCATTTTTTAGTTTTACTATACTCCCCATATATATGCAAAATCATATTAAGTTCGGACCACTATATCATATAGCTGCCATAGGAATAATTGGTCGAAAATTAAGTTGTTGTATTAAAAAGTATTTTGTTGTTCAAAATATCTTAACCATACTCGGCATTTTTTAGTTCTACCACACTCCTCGTATATAGGCAAAATCCTATTAAGATCGGACTACTATATCATATAGCTGCCATGGGAACGATGAATTTTGTTTTTCAAGATATCTTGACCAAACTCGGCATTTGTTAGTTTTACTATACTCCCCATTTATATGCAAAATCCTATTAAGTTCGGACCACTATATCATATAGCTGCTATAGGAACGATCGGTCAAAAATTAAGTTGTTGTATTAAAAAGTATTTTGTTTTTCAAGATATCTTAACCAATCTCGGCATTTATTAGTTTTACCACACTCCTAGTATATAGGCAAAATACTATTAAGATCGTACCACTGTATCATATAGCTGCCATAGGAACGACCGGTCGAAAATTAAATTGTTGTATGCACAAATATTTTGTTTTTCACGATATATTGACCAAACTCGGAATTTATTAGTTTTACCATACTCCTCATATATATGCAAAATCCAATTAAGATCGGACCACTATATCATATAGCTGATATAGAAACGATCAGTCAAAAATTAAGTTTTTGTATTAAAAAGTATTTTGTTTTCAAGATATCTTAACCATACTCGGCATTTATTAGTTTTACCACACTCCTCGTATATAGGCAAAATCCTATTAAGATCGGACAACTATATCATATAGCTGCCATTGGAACGACCGGTCGAAAATAAAGTTGTTGTATGCACACATTTTTTGTTTTTCAAGATATCTTGACCAAACTCGGAATTTATTAGTTTTACTATTCTCCTTATGCAAAATCCTATTAAGATAGCTCCACTATATCGTATAGCTGCCATTGGAACGATCGGTCAAAAATTAAGTTTTTGTATTAAAAAGTATATTGTTTTTAAAGATATCTTAACCATACTCGGCATTTATTAGTTTTACCACACTCCTCGTATATAGGCAAAATCCTATTAAGATCGGACCACTATATCATATAGCTGCCATTGGAACGACGGTCGAAAATAAAGTTGTTGTATGCACACATTTTTTGTTTTTCAAGATACCTTGACCAAACTCGGAATTTATTAGTTTTACTATACTCCTTATGCAAAATCCTATTAAGATAGCTCCACTATATCGTATAGCTGCCATTGGAACGATCGGTCAAAAATTAAGTTTTTGTATTAAAAAGTATATTGTTTTTAAAGATATCTTAACCATACTCGGCATTTATTAGTTTTACCACACTCCTCGTATAAAGGCAAAATCCTATTAAGATCGGTCTACTATATCATATAGCTGCCATGGGAACGATGAATTTTGTTTTTTAAGATATCTTGACCAAACTCGGCATTTTTTAATTTTACTATACTCCCCATATATATGCAAAATCATATTAAGTTCGGACCACTATATCATATAGCTGCCATAGGAATAATTGGTTGAAAATTAAGTTGTTGTATTAAAAAGTATTTTGTTGTTCAAAATATCTTAACCATACTCGGCATTTTTTAGTTTTACCACACTCCTCGTATATAGGCAAAATCCTATTAAGATCGGACTACTATATCATATAGCTGCCATGGGAACGATGAATTTTGTTTTTCAAGATATCTTGACCAAACTCGGCATTTGTTAGTTTTACTATACTCCCCATTTATATGCAAAATCCTATTAAGTTCGGACCACTATATCATATAGCTGCTATAGGAACGATCGGTCAAAAATTAAGTTGTTGTATTAAAAAGTATTTTGTTTTTCAAGATATCTTAACCAATCTCGGCATTTATTAGTTTTACCACACTCCTAGTATATAGGCAAAATACTATTAAGATCGTACCAATGTATCATATAGCTGCCATAGGAACGACCGCACGAAAATTAAATTGTTGTATGCACAAATTTTTTATTTTTCACGATATATTGACCAAACTCGGCATTTATTAGTTTTACTATACTCCTCTTATATGCAAAATCCAATTAAGAGCGGACCACTATATCATATAGCTGCCATAGGAATAATTGGTCGAAAATTAAGTTGTTGTATTAAAAAGTATTTTGTTTTTCAAGATATCTTAACCATACTCGGCATTTTTTAGTTTTACCACACTCCTCGTATAAAGGCAAAATCGTATTAAGATCGGACCACTATATCATATATCTGCCATAGAAATGATCGGTCGAAAATTAAGTTGTATTAAAAAACTTTTTGTTTTTCAAGACCAAACTCGGCATATATTAGTTTAACTATACTCCTCATATATGCAAAATCCAATTAAGAGCGGACCACTATATCATATAGCTGCCATAGGAACGACCAAACGAAAATTAAGTTGTTGTATGAAAAAACATTTTGTTTTTCAAGATATCTTGACCAAGCTCGGCATTTATTAGTTTTATATACTCCTCATATAAAGGCAAAATCCTATTGAGATCGGACCACTATATCATATAGCTGCCATAGGAATAATTGGTCGCAAATTAAGTTGTTGTATGAAAAAACATTTTGTTTATGAGGATATCTAAACCAAACTCGGCATTTATTAGATTTACTATACTCCTCACATATGCAAAATCCAATTAAGATCGGACCACTATATCATATAGCTGATATAGAAACGATCAGTCAAAAATTAAGTTTTTGTATTAAAAAGTATTTTGTTTTTCAAGATATCTTAACCATACTCGGCATTTATTAGTTTTACCACACTCCTCGTATATAGGCAAAATCCAATTAAGAGCGGACCACTATATCATATAGCTGCCATAGGAACGACCGAACGAAAATTAAATTGTTGTATGAAAAAACATTTTGTTTTTCAAGATATCTTGACCAAGCTCGGCATTTATTAGTTTTACTATACTCCTCATATAAAGGCAAAATCCTATTAAGATCGGACTACTATATCATATAGCTGCCATAGGAATAATTGGTCGCAAATTAAGTTGTTGTATGAAAAAACATTTTGTTTATGAGGATATCTAAACCAAACTCGGCATTTATTAGATTTACTATACTCCTCACATATGCAAAATCCAATTAAGATCGGACCACTATATCATATAGCTGATATAGAAACGATCAGTCAAAAATTAAGTTGTAGTATTAAAAAGTATTTTCTTTTTCAAGATATCTTAACCAAACTCGGCATTTATTAGTTTTACTATACTCCTTATGCAAAATCCTATTAAGATAGCTCCACTATATCGTATAGCTGCCATTGGAACGACCGGTCAAAAATTAAGTTTTTGTATTAAAAAGTATATTGTTTTTAAAGGTATCTTAACCATACTCGGCATTTATTAGTTTTACCACACTCCTCGTATATAGGCAAAATCCTATTAAGATAGCACCACTATATCATATAGCTGCCATAGGAACGACCGGTCGAAAATAAAGTTGTTGCATGCACACATTTTTTGTTTTTCAAGATATCTTGACCAAGCTCGGCATTTATTAGTTTTACTATACTCCTCATATAAAGGCAAAATCCTATTAAGATCGGACTACTATATCATATAGCTGCCATGGGAACGATGAATTTTGTTTTTCAAGATATCTTGACCAAACTCGGCATTTGTTAGTTTTACTATACTCCCCATTTATATGCAAAATCCTATTAAGTTCGGACCACTATATCATATAGCTGCCATAGGAATAATTGGTTGAAAATTAAGTTGTTGTATTAAAAAGTATTTGTTTTTCAAGATATCTTAACCATACTCGGCATTTTTTAGTTTTACCACACTCCTCGTATAAAGGCAAAATCCTATTAAGATCGGACCACTATATCATATATCTGCCATAGAAATGATCTGTCGAAAATTAAGTTGTATTAAACTTTTTGTTTCTCAAGATATGTTGACCAAACTCGGCATATATTAGTTTTACTATACCCATATAAAGGCAAAATCCTATTAAGATCGGTCTACTATATCATATAGCTGCCATGGGAACGATGAATTTTGTTTTTTAAGATATCTTGACCAAACTCGGCATTTTTTAGTTTTACTATACTCCCCATATATATGCAAAATCATATTAAGTTCGGACCACTATATCATATAGCTGCCATAGGAATAATTGGTCGAAAATTAAGTTGTTGTATTAAAAAGTATTTTGTTGTTCAAAATATCTTAACCATACTCGGCATTTTTTAGTTTTACCACACTCCTCGTATATAGGCAAAATCCTATTAAGATCGGACTACTATATCATATAGCTGCCATGGGAACGATGAATTTTGTTTTTCAAGATATCTTGACCAAACTCGGCATTTGTTAGTTTTACTATACTCCCCATTTATATGCAAAATCCTATTAAGTTCGGACCACTATATCATATAGCTGCTTTAGGAACGATCGGTCAAATTAAGTTGTTGTATTAAAAAGTATTTTGTTTTTCAAGATATCTTAACCAATCTCGGCATTTATTAGTTTTACCACACTCCTAGTATATAGGCAAAATACTATTAAGATCGTACCACTGTATCATATAGCTGCCATAGGAACGACCGGTCGAAAATTAAATTGTTGTATGCACAAATATTTTGTTTTTCACGATATATTGACCAAACTCGGAATTTATTAGTTTTACCATACTCCTCATATATATGCAAAATCCAATTAAGATCGGACCACTATATCATATAGCTGATATAGAAACGATCAGTCAAAAATTAAGTTTTTGTATTAAAAAGTATTTTGTTTTTCAAGATATCTTAACCATACTCGGCATTTATTAGTTTTACCACACTCCTCGTATATAGGCAAAATCCTATTAAGATCGGACCACTATATCATATAGCTGCCATAGGAACGACCGGTCGAAAATAAAGTTGTTGTATGCACACATTTTTTGTTTTTCAAGATATCTTGACCAAACTCGGAATTTATTAGTTTTACTATACTCCTTATGCAAAATCCTATTAAGATAGCTCCACTATATCGTATAGCTGCCATTGGAACGATCGGTCAAAAATTAAGTTTTGTATTAAAAAGTATATTGTTTTTAAAGATATCTTAACCATACTCGGCATTTATTAGTTTTACCACACTCCTCGTATATAGGCAAAATCCTATTAAGATCGGACCACTATATCATATAGCTGCCATTGGAACGACCGGTCGAAAATAAAGTTGTTGTATGCACACATTTTTTGTTTTTCAAGATACCTTGACCAAACTCGGAATTATTAGTTTTACTATACTCCTTATGCAAAATCCTATTAAGATAGCTCCACTATATCGTATAGCTGCCATTGGAACGATCGGTCAAAAATTAAGTTTTTGTATTAAAAAGTATATTGTTTTTAAAGATATCTTAACCATACTCGGCATTTATTAGTTTTACCACACTCCTCATATAAAGGCAAAATCCTATTAAGATCGGTCTACTATATCATATAGCTGCCATGGGAACGATGAATTTTGTTTTTTAAGATATCTTGACCAAACTCGGCATTTTTTAATTTTACTATACTCCCCATATATATGCAAAATCATATTAAGTTCGGACCACTATATCATATAGCTGCCATAGGAATAATTGGTCGAAAATTAAGTTGTTGTATTAAAAAGTATTTTGTTGTTCAAAATATCTTAACCATACTCGGCATTTTTTAGTTTTACCACACTCCTCGTATATAGGCAAAATCCTATTAAGATCGGACTACTATATCATATAGCTGCCATGGGAACGATGAATTTTGTTTTTCAAGATATCTTGACCAAACTCGGCATTTGTTAGTTTTACTATACTCCCCATTTATATGCAAAATCCTATTAAGTTCGGACCACTATATCATATAGCTGCTATAGGAACGATCGGTCAAAAATTAAGTTGTTGTATTAAAAAGTATTTTGTTTTTCAAGATATCTTAACCAATCTCGGCATTTATTAGTTTTACCACACTCCTAGTATATAGGCAAAATATTATTAAGATCGTACCACTGTATCATATAGCTGCCATAGGAACGACCGGTCGAAAATTAAATTGTTGTATGCACAAATTTTTATTTTTCACGATATATTGACCAAACTCGGCATTTATTAGTTTTACTATACTCCTCTTATATGCAAAATCCAATTAAGAGCGGACCACTATATCATATAGCTGCCATAGGAATAATTGGTCGAAAATTAAGTTGTTGTATTAAAAAGTATTTTGTTTTTCAAGATATCTTAACCATACTCGGCATTTTTTAGTTTTACCACACTCCTCGTATAAAGGCAAAATCCTATTAAGATCGGACCACTATATCATATATCTGCCATAGAAATGATCGGTCGAAAATTAAGTTGTATTAAAAATTTTTTGTTTTTCAAGATATGTTGACCAAACTCGGCATATATTAGTTTAACTATACTCCTCATATATGCAAAATCCAATTAAGAGCGGACCACTATATCATATAGCTGCCATAGGAACGACCAAACGAAAATTAAGTTGTTGTATGAAAAAACATTTTGTTTTTCAAGATATCTTGACCAAGCTCGGCATTTATTAGTTTTATATACTCCTCATATAAAGGCAAAATCCTATTGAGATCGGACCACTATATCATATAGCTGCCATAGGAATAATTGGTCGCAAATTAAGTTGTTGTATGAAAAAACATTTTGTTTATGAGGATATCTAAACCAAACTCGGCATTTATTAGATTTACTATACTCCTCACATATGCAAAATCCAATTAAGATCGGACCACTATATCATATAGCTGATATAGAAACGATCAGTCAAAAATTAAGTTTTTGTATTAAAAAGTATTTTGTTTTTCAAGATATCTTAACCATACTCGGCATTTATTAGTTTTACCACACTCCTCGTATAAAGGCAAAATCCAATTAAGAGCGGACCACTATATCATATAGCTGCCATAGGAACGACCGAACGAAAATTAAATTGTTGTATGAAAAAACATTTTGTTTTTCAAGATATCTTGACCAAGCTCGGCATTTATTAGTTTTACTATACTCCTCATATAAAGGCAAAATCCTATTAAGATCGGACTACTATATCATATAGCTGCCATAGGAATAATTGGTCGCAAATTAAGTTGTTGTATGAAAAAACATTTTGTTTATGAGGATATCTAAACCAAACTCGGCATTTATTAGATTTACTATACTCCTCACATATGCAAAATCCAATTAAGATCGGACCACTATATCATATAGCTGATATAGAAACGATCAGTCAAAAATTAAGTTGTAGTATTAAAAAGTATTTTCTTTTTCAAGATATCTTAACCAAACTCGGCATTTATTAGTTTTACCACATTCCTAGTATATATGCAAAATCCAATTAAGATCGGACCACTATATCATATAGCTGCCATAGGAACGACCGAACGAAAATCAAGTTGTTGTATAAAAAAACATTTTGTTTTTCAAGATATCTTGACCAAACTCGGCATTTTTTAGTTTTACTATACTCCTCATATATATGCAAAATCATGTTAAGTTCGGACCAGTATATCATATAGCTGCCATAGGAATAATTGGTCGAAAATTAAGTTGTTGTATTAAAAAGTATTTGTTTTTCAAGATATCTTAACCATACTCGGCATTTTTTAGTTCTACCACACTCCTCGTATATAGGCAAAATCCTATTAAGATCAGACCACTGTATCATATAGCTGCCATAGGAACGACCGATCGAAAATTAAATTGTTGTATGCACAAATATTTTGTTTTTCACGATATATTGACGAAACTCGGAATTTATTAGTTTTACCCTACTCCTCATATATATGCAAAATCCATTAAGATCGGACCACTATATCATATAGCTGATATAGAAACGATCAGTCAAATATTAAGTTTTTGTATTAAAAGTATATTGTTTTTAAAGATATCTTAACCATACTCGGCATTTATTAGTTTTACCACACTCCTCGTATATAGGCATAATCCTATTAAGATCGGACCACTATATCATATAGCTGCCATAGGAACGACCGGTCGAAAATAAAGTTGTTGCATGCACACATTTTTTGTTTTTCAAGATATCTGACCAAGCTTGGAATTTATTAGTTTTACTATACTCCTTATGCAAAATCCTATTAAGATAGCACCACTATATCGTATAGCTGCCATTGGAACGATCGGTCAAAATTAAGTTTATATTTTAAAAAGTATTTTGTTTTTCAAGATATCTTAACCATACTCGGCATTTATTAGTTTTACCACACTCCTCGTATATAGGCAAAATCCTATTAAGATCGGACCACTGTATCATATAGCTGCTATAGGTACGACCGGTCGAAAATAAAGTTGCTGTATGCACACATTTTTTGTTTTTCAAGATATCTTGACCAAACTCGGCATTTATTAGTTTTACTATACTCCTCATATATATGCAAAATCCTATTAAGATCGGACCACTATATCATATAGCTGCCATAGGAACGATCGGTCGAAAATTAAGTTTTTGTATGAAAAAACATATTGTTTATCAAGATATCTTGACCAAACTCGGCATTTATTAGTTTAACAATACTCCTCATATAAAGGCAAAATCCTATTAGGATCGAAATCACTATAGCACAGATCTGCCATAGGAACGATCGGTCAAAGATTAAGTTGTATGAAAAAAAACTTGTTTTTCAATATATCTTGACAAAACTCGGCATTTATTAGTTTTACCATACTAATTGTATATTGGCAAAATCCTATTAAGATCGGACCACTGTATCATATAGCTGTCATAGGAACGACCGGTGGAAATAAAATTGTATTAAAAAAACCTTGTGTTTTTCAAGATATCTTAACCAAACTTGGCATTTATTAGTTTAACTATACTCATCATATATAGGCAAAATCCTATAATGATCGCACTATATCATCTGCCAAAGAAAGACCGGTCAAAAATTAAGTTGTTGTATGAAAAAACATTTTGTATTTCAAGATATCTTAACCAAACTCGGCATTTTTAGTTGTACCACACTCCTTATATATGAGCAAAATCCTATTGAGATCGGACCACTATATCATATAGCTGCTATAGGAACGATCGGTCAAAATTAAGTCATTGTATTAAAAAGTATTTTGTTTTTCAAGATATCTTGACCAAGCTCGGCACTTATTAGTTTTACCACATTCCTCGTATATAGGAAAAATCCTATTAAGATCGGACCACTGTATCATGTAGCTGCCCGAATTTTTGACTGGTCCACAAAGGTGCTGGCCTGCCACTTGTCTGCTTGAAAAACAATATCCTGCAGATGATGCCTTATTAAGGGGCAAATATGTGAACTACTTTTCTGCTATTCAACGAGTATTTGCCTATGTGTTTAAGCTTATCCATCGTAATCGGCGCCCCGGACTTTTGAACTCCGACATACGTTTTGGATCCTTCATACTTTTACGTAACGTTCAAAAGGGCTCCCTTTGGGATGATATAAAGAACGTGCAATCAAAGGGCGTGGTCGCTCGTTCCAGTATACTCTCATCATTATAGCCCTTTCAGGATGAATTTGGTATTCTTCGAGTTCATGGGCGCCTCGAAAAGTCAACCCTTATGAGGCCTGTCATCCTATTATACTGTCTAGACATACCATCGCCATTGTCACTCACTTTCGTAAGCGGAATCTCTATGCTGGACCACAAGCCTTCTTGGAAGCAATTCGTCTGCAATATTAGCTGCCATAGGAATAATTGGTCGAAAATTAAGTTGTTGTATTAAAAAGTATTTTGTTTTTCAAGATATCTTAACCATACTCGGCATTTTTTAGTTTTACCACACTCCTCGTATAAAGGCAAAATCCTATTAAGATCGGACCACTATATCATATATCTGCCATAGAAATGATCGGTCGAAAATAAAGTTGTATTAAAAAACTTTTTGTTTTTCAAGATATGTTGACCAAACTCGGCATATATTAGTTTTACTATACCCATATAAAGGCAAAATCCTATTAAGATCGGACTACTATATCATATAGCTGCCATGGGAACGATGAATTTTGTTTTTTAAGATATCTTGACCAAACTCGGCATTTTTTAATTTTACTATACTCCCCATATATATGCAAAATCATATTAAGTTCGGACCACTATATCATATAGCTGCCATAGGAATAATTGGTCGAAAATTAAGTTGTTGTATTAAAAAGTATTTTGTTGTTCAAAATATCTTAACCATACTCGGCATTTTTTAGTTTTACCACACTCCTCGTATATAGGCAAAATCCTATTAAGATCGGACTACTATATCATATAGCTGCCATGGGAACGATGAATTTTGTTTTTCAAGATATCTTGACCAAACTCGGCATTTGTTAGTTTTACTATACTCCCCATTTATATGCAAAATCCTATTAAATTCGAACCACTATATCATATAGCTGCTATAGGAACGATCGGTCAAAAATTAAGTTGTTGTATTAAAAAGTATTTTGTTTTTCAAGATATCTTAACCAATCTCGGCATTTATTAGTTTTACCACACTCCTAGTATATAGGCAAAATACTATTAAGATCGTACCACTGTATCATATAGCTGCCATAGGAACGACCGGTCGAAAATTAAATTGTTGTATGCACAAATTTTTTATTTTTCACGATATATTGACCAAACTCGGCATTTATTAGTTTTACTATACTCCTCTTATATGCAAAATCCAATTAAGAGCGGACCACTATATCATATAGCTGCCATAGGAATAATTGGTCGAAAATTAAGTTGTTGTATTAAAAAGTATTTTGTTTTTCAAGATATCTTAACCATACTCGGCATTTTTTAGTTTTACCACACTCCTCGTATAAAGGCAAAATCCTATTAAGATCGGACCACTATATCATATATCTGCCATAGAAATGATCGGTCGAAAATTAAGTTGTATTAAAAAACTTTTTGTTTTTCAAGATATGTTGACCAAACTCGGCATATATTAGTTTAACTATACTCCTCATATGCAAAATCCAATTAAGAGCGGACCACTATATCATATAGCTGCCATAGGAACGACCAAACGAAAATTAAGTTGTTGTATGAAAAAACATTTTGTTTTTCAAGATATCTTGACCAAGCTCGGCATTTATTAGTTTTATATACTCCTCATATAAAGGCAAAATCCTATTGAGATCGGACCACTATATCATATAGCTGCCATAGGAATAATTGGTCGCAAATTAAGTTGTTGTATGAAAAAACATTTTGTTTATGAGGATATCTAAACCAAACTCGGCATTTATTAGATTTACTATACTCCTCACATATGCAAAATCCAATTAAGATCGGACCACTATATCATATAGCTGATATAGAAACGATCAGTCAAATTAAGTTTTTGTATTAAAAAGTATTTTGTTTTTCAAGATATCTTAACCATACTCGGCATTTATTAGTTTTACCACACTCCTCGTATATAGGCAAAATCCAATTAAGAGCGGACCACTATATCATATAGCTGCCATAGGAACGACCGAACGAAAATTAAATTGTTGTATGAAAAAACATTTTGTTTTTCAAGATATCTTGACCAAGCTCGGCATTTATTAGTTTTACTATACTCCTCATATAAGGCAAAATCCTATTAAGATCGGACTACTATATCATATAGCTGCCATAGGAATAATTGGTCGCAAATTAAGTTGTTGTATGAAAAAACATTTTGTTTATGAGGATATCTAAACCAAACTCGGCATTTATTAGATTTACTATACTCCTCACATATGCAAAATCCAATTAAGATCGGACCACTATATCATATAGCTGATATAGAAACGATCAGTCAAAAATTAAGTTGTAGTATTAAAAAGTATTTTCTTTTTCAAGATATCTTAACCAAACTCGGCATTTATTAGTTTTACCACATTCCTAGTATATATGCAAAATCCAATTAAGATCGGACCACTATATCATATAGCTGCCATAGGAACGACCGAACGAAAATCAAGTTGTTGTATAAAAAAACATTTTGTTTTTCAAGATATCTTGACCAAACTCGGCATTTTTTAGTTTTACTATACTCCTCATATATATGCAAAATCATGTTAAGTTCGGACCAGTATATCATATAGCTGCCATAGGAATAATTGGTCGAAAATTAAGTTGTTGTATTAAAAAGTATTTTGTTTTCAAGATATCTTAACCATACTCGGCATTTTTTAGTTCTACCACACTCCTCGTATATAGGCAAAATCCTATTAAGATCAGACCACTGTATCATATAGCTGCCATAGGAACGACCGATCGAAAATTAAATTGTTGTATGCACAAATATTTTGTTTTTCACGATATATTGACCAAACTCGGAATTTATTAGTTTTACCATACTCCTCATATATATGCAAAATCCAATTAAGATCGGACCACTATATCATATAGCTGATATAGAAACGATCAGTCAAAAATTAAGTTTTTGTATTAAAAAGTATATTGTTTTTAAAGATATCTTAACCATACTCGGCATTTATTAGTTTTACCACACTCCTCGTATATAGGCATAATCCTATTAAGATCGGACCACTATATCATATAGCTGCCATAGGAACGACCGGTCGAAAATAAAGTCGTTGTATTAAAAGTATTTTGTTTTTCAAGATATCTTGACCAAGCTCGGCACTTATTAGTTTTACCACATTCCTCGTATATAGGAAAAATCCTATTAAGATCGGACCACTGTATCATGTAGCTGCCCGAATTTTTGACTGGTCCACAAAGGTGCTGGCCTGCCACTTGTCTGCTTGAAAAACAATATCCTGCAGATGATGCCTTATTAAGGGGCAAATATGTGAACTACTTTTCTGCTATTCAACGAGTATTTGCCTATGTGTTTAAGCTTATCCATCGTAATCGGCGCCCCGGACTTTTGAACTCCGACATACGTTTTGGATCCTTCATACTTTTACGTAACGTTCAAAAGGGCTCCCTTTGGGATGATATAAAGAACGTGCAATCAAAGGGCGTGGTCGCTCGTTCCAGTATACTCTCATCATTATAGCCCTTTCAGGATGAATTTGGTATTCTTCGAGTTCATGGGCGCCTCGAAAAGTCAACCCTTATGAGGCCTGTCATCCTATTATACTGTCTAGACATACCATCGCCATTGTCACTCACTTTCGTAAGCGGAATCTCTATGCTGGACCACAAGCCTTCTTGGAAGCAATTCGTCTGCAATATTAGCTGCCATAGGAATAATTGGTCGAAAATTAAGTTGTTGTATTAAAAAGTATTTTGTTTTTCAAGATATCTTAACCATACTCGGCATTTTTTAGTTTTACCACACTCCTCGTATAAAGGCAAAATCCTATTAAGATCGGACCACTATATCATATATCTGCCATAGAAATGATCGGTCGAAAATAAAGTTGTATTAAAAAACTTTTTGTTTTTCAAGATATGTTGACCAAACTCGGCATATATTAGTTTTACTATACCCATATAAAGGCAAAATCCTATTAAGATCGGACTACTATATCATATAGCTGCCATGGGAACGATGAATTTTGTTTTTTAAGATATCTTGACCAAACTCGGCATTTTTTAATTTTACTATACTCCCCATATATATGCAAAATCATATTAAGTTCGGACCACTATATCATATAGCTGCCCTAGGAATAATTGGTCGAAAATTAAGTTGTTGTATTAAAAGTATTTTGTTTTTCAAGATATCTTAACCATACTCGGCATTTTTTAGTTTTACCACACTCCTCGTATATAGGCAAAATCCTATTAAGATCGGACTACTATATCATATAGCTGCCATGGGAACGATGAATTTTGTTTTTCAAGATATCTTGACCAAACTCGGCATTTGTTAGTTTTACTATACTCCTAGTATATAGGCAAAATACTATTAAGATCGTACCACTGTATCATATAGCTGCCATAGGAACGACCGGTCGAAAATTAAATTGTTGTATGCACAAATTTTTTATTTTTCACGATATATTGACCAAACTCGGCATTTATTAGTTTTACTATACTCCTCATATATGCAAAATCCAATTAAGTTCGGACCACTATATCATATAGCTGCTATAGGAACGATCTGTCAAAAATTAAGTTGTTGTATTAAAAAGTATTTTGTTTTTCAAGATATCTTACCCAATCTCGGCATTTATTAGTTTTACCACACTCCTAGTATATAGGCAAAATACTATTAAGATCGTACCACTGTATCATGTAGCTGTCATAGGAACGACCGGTCGAAAATTAAATTGTTGTATGCACAAATTTTTTATTTTTCACGATATATTGACCAAACTCGGCATTTATTAGTTTTACTATACTCCTCATATATGCAAAATCCAATTAAGAGCGGACCACTATATCATATAGCTGCCATAGGAACGACCGAACCAAAATTAAATTGTTGTATGCACAAATTTTTTATTTTTCACGATATATTGACCAAACTCGGCATTTATTAGTTTTACTATACTCCTCATATATGCAAAATCCAATTAAGTTCGGACCACTATATCATATAGCTGCTATAGGAACGATCTGTCAAAAATTAAGTTGTTGTATTAAAAAGTATTTTGTTTTTCAAGATATCTTACCCAATCTCGGCATTTATTAGTTTTACCACACTCCTAGTATATAGGCAAAATACTATTAAGATCGTACCACTGTATCATATAGCTGCCATAGGAACGACCGGTCGAAAATTAAATTGTTGTATGCACAAATTTTTTATTTTTCACGATATATTGACCAAACTCGGCATTTATTAGTTTTACTATACTCCTCATATATGCAAAATCCAATTAAGTTCGGACCACTATATCATATAGCTGCTATAGGAACGATCTGTCAAAAATTAAGTTGTTGTATGAAAAAACATTTTGTTTTTCAAGATATCTTGACCAAGCTCGGCATTTATTAGTTTTACTATACTCCTCATATAAAGGCAAAATCCTATTAAGATCGGACTACTATATCATATAGCTGCCATGGGAACGATGAATTTTTTTTTTTCAAGATATCTTAACCAAACTCGGCATATTTTAGTTTTACTATACTCCCCATATATGAGCAAAATCATATTGAGTTCGGACCACTATATCATATAGCTGCCATAGGAATAATTGGTCGAAAATTAAGTTGTTGTATTAAAAAGTATTTTGTTTTTCAAGATATCTTAACCATACTCGGCATTTTTTAGTTTTACCACACTCCTCGTATAAAGGCAAAATCCTATTAAGATCGGACCACTATATCATATATCTGCCATAGAAATGATCGGTCGAAAATTAAGTTGTATTAAAAAACTTTTTGTTTTTCAAGATATGTTGACCAAACTCGGCATATATTAGTTTTACTATACCCATACAAAGGCAAAATCCTATTAAGATCGGACTACTATATCATATAGTTGCCATGGGAACGATGAATTTTGTTTTTCAATATATCTTGACCAAACTAGGCATTTTTTAGTTTTACTATACTCCCCATATATATGCAAAATCCTATTAAGTTCGGACCACTATATCATATAGCTGCCATAGGAATAATTGGTCGAAAATTAAATTGTTGTATGCACAAATATTTTGTTTTTCGAAATATCTTGACCATACTCGGTATTAGTTTTACTATACTCCTTATGCATATGCAAAATCCTATTAAGATAGCACCACTATATTGTATAGCTGCCATTGGAACGATCGGTCGAAAATTAAGTTGTTATTTGAAAAAACATTTTGTTTATCAAGATATTTGAACCAAACTCGGCATCTATTAGTTATACTATACTCCTCATATATATGCAAATTCCTATCAACATCGGACTACTATATCATATAGCTGCCGTAGGAACGACCGAACGAAAATTAAGTTGCTGTATGAAAAAACATTTTGTTTTTCAAGACATCTTGACCAAACTCGGCATTTATTATATTTACTTTACTCCTCATATATATGCAAAATCCTATTAAGATCGGACCACTATATCATATAGCTGCCATAGGAACGATCGGTCGAAAATTAAGTTTTTGTATGAAGAAACATATTGCTTATCAAGATATCTTGACCAAACTCGGCATATATTAGTTTAACTATACTCTTCATATAAAAGGAAATTCCTATTAAGATCGGACTACTATATCATTTAACTGCCATGGGAACGATCGGTCGAAAATTAAGTTGTATGAAAAAAATTTTGTTTTTCAAGATATCTTGACCAAACTCGGCATATATTTGTTTTATATACTCCTCATATAAAGGCAAAATCCTATTGAGATCGGACCACTATATCATATAGCTGCCATAGGAATAATTGGTCGCAAATTAAGTTGTTGTATGAAAAAACATTTTGTTTATGAGGATATCTAAACCAAACTCGGCATTTATTAGATTAACTATACTCCTCATATATGCAAAATCCAATTAAGATCGGACCACTATATCATATAGCTGCTATAGGAACGATCGGTCAAAAATTATGTTGTAGTATTAAAAAGTATTTTCTTTTTCAAGATATCTTAACCAAACTCGGCATTTATTAGTTTTACCTCACTCCTAGTATATATGCAAAATCCAATTAAGATCGGACCACTATATCATATAGCTGCCATGGGAACGACCGAACGAAAATTAAGTTGTTGTATGAAAAAACATTTTGTTTTTCAAGATATCTTGACCAAGCTCGACATTTATTAGTTTTATATACTCCTCATATAAAGGCAAAATCCTATTGAGATCGGACCACTATATCATATAGCTGCCATAGGAATAATTGGTCGCAAATTAAGTTGTTGTATGAAAAAACATTTTGTTTATGAGGATATCTAAACCAAACTCGGCATTTATTAGATTTACTATACTCCTCACATATGCAAAATCCAATTAAGATCGGACCACTATATCATATAGCTGCTATAGGAACGATCGGTCAAAAATTAAGTTGTAGTATTAAAAAGTATTTTCTTTTTCAAGATATCTTAACCAAACTCGGCATTTATTAGTTTTACCACACTCCTAGTATATATGCAAAATCCAATTAAGATCGGACCACTATATCATATAGCTGCCATAGGAACGACCGAACGAAAATTAAGTTGTTGTATAAAAAAACATTTTGTTTTTCAAGATATCTTGACCAAACTCGGCATTTTTTAGTTTTACTATACTCCTCATATATATGCAAAATCACATTAAGTTCGGACCAGTATATCATATAGCTGCCATAGGAATAATTGGTCGAAAATTAAGTTGTTGTATGAAAAAACATTTTGTATTTCAAGATATCTTAACCAAACTCGGCATTTTTAGTTTTACCACACTCCTTATATATGAGCAAAATCCTATTGAGATCGGACCACTATATCATATAGCTGCTATAGGAACGATCGGTCAAAAATTAAGTCGTTGTATTAAAAAGTATTTTGTTTTTCAAGATATCTTGACCAAGCTCGGCACTTATTAGTTTTACCACACTCCTCGTATATAGGAAAAATCCTATTAAGATCGGACCACTGTATCATATAGCTGCCCGAATTTTTGACTGGTCCACAAAGGTGATGGCCTGCCACTTGTCTGCTTGAAAAACAATATCCTGCAGATGATGCCATATTAAGGGGCAAATATGTGAACTACTTTTCTGCTATTCAACGAGTATTTTCCTATGTGTTTAAGCTTATCCATCGTAATCGGCGCCCCGGACTTTTGATCTCCGACATACGTTTTGGATCCTTCATACTTTTACGTAACGTTCAAAAGGGCTCCCTTTGGGATGATATAAAGAACGTGCAATCAAAGGGCGTGGTCGCTCGTTCCAGTATACTCTCATCATTATAGCCCTTTCAGGATGAATTTGGTATTCCTCGAGTTCATGGGCGCCTCGAAAAGTCAACCCTTATGAGGCCTGTCATCCTATTATACTGTCTAGACATACCATCGCCATTGTCACTCACTTTCGTAAGCGGAATCTCTATGCTGGACCACAAGCCTTGTTGGAAGCAATTCGTCTGCAATATTGGCCGATTGGTGGCCGCAAAACAGTTTCCGGCATTGTAAACAAATGCATCAGATGTTTCCGGAACAATCACCGCTTTGTGGAGCACGTAATGGCTAATCTTCCAAAGGATCGAATTGTTGAAACTCGAGAGTTTGATATAACTGGTGTAGACTTTTGCAGACCATTCTTCTACAAACCTGACACTCGAAACAAAGCTCCTATAAAATGCTACATCAGCGTATTTATTTACTTCGCCACGAAAGCCATTCATTTGGAGTTGATCAATGATCTATCTACGTGTGCATTTCTCAATGCTCTGAAGCATTTTATATGCACTCGTAGCAAGCCACGTCAGATTTTGGGAGGCGGCGGTAAAAACTGCAAAACATCACTTCTATCGGGTTGTGGGGTCAACTGTTCTGGGATTCGAGGAGCATCGTAATCTTGTGTGCACCATAACGGCAGTCATTAATTCTAGACCACTGCTTCCCATTTCAGAAGATCCAGAAGACCTTGATGTTCTCACCCCAGCTCATTTGTTGGTTGGTGGCCCACAAGCCACGTTTACAGAACCAGATGTGACACGGCTCAATTTTAATCGTCTGGATAGCTGGCAGCGAGTGTCCTACATGCACCAAGTCTTTTGGTCTCGCTGGCGAGAAGAATATTTAAATCTTCTGAAACAACGGTCAAAATGGCGTACTCCCAAGCCAGGTGTGGCTCTCAATGACATAGTTCTTGTCCTTTGACAACTTGAGAACATACCTCCTTTGAAATGGCCACTAGCTAGAGTGGTTGAATTGGTGAACTGATAACATCACACGCGTTGCAGTTCTCAAGACAGCTTATGAAATCATAATGCGAGCAACTAATAAGCTGTGTCTGCTTCCCCTTAACGATCCTGTTGAAGCTCAATCGTTCAACGGCGGTAGTATGTTCGGCTCAGCAGCAAAAAATTAAGCATGTATTATGTAAGCATAACGTTTCAGTTCCATATTGCCCTGCGAGGCAAGCAATGTCAATATTTTGTTTCTTTGTCGCTTCTCGCACGTCATAAAAAAGCTCAATATTATTTGCTGTTAACTATCTAGCTCTTATCGCTTTGCGCTCATCGTAGTTTCTCTTATCGCGCTCTTTTACCTTTTGCACTTTGTCTTAAGCGGCTAGCGCATCAATGCTAGCGACGCCGCAATGCATAAGATGACAAGAGTCTCGTATGTTCGCTATATCGGATCTCTTATCGATTGCTTCGCTAAAAATTGTACATTTTCGCATATTGTCAATACGTTTGTTATAAGCATATAAATAAATCAATCATGCAACACATGAACTTATAAAAGTGAAGTTTTTGTAACAGCCTTAACTTCTCGCTATTAAGTGCTAATAAAAAAGCTTGTAAGCCCAACAACTCATATTTATGCAAAATCCTATTAAGATCGGACCACTATATCATATAGCTGCCATAGGAACGATCGGTCGAAAACTAAGTTGTATTAAAAAGTATTTTGTTTCTCGAGATATCTTGATCAAACTCAACACTTATTAGTTTTAGTATACTCCTCATATAAAGGCAAAATCCTATTTAGATTGGATCACTATATCATATATTTGCCATAGGAACGATCGGTCGAAAATTAAGTTGTATTAAAAAAAACCTTGTGTTTTTCAAGATATCTTAACCAAACTCGTCATTTATTAGTTTTACTATACTCCTCATATATAGGCAAAATCCTATAATGATCGGACCACTATATCATCTGCCAAAGAAAGACCGGTCAAAAATTAAGTTGTATGAAAAACATTTTGTTTTTTAAGATATCTTAACCAAATCGGCATTTTCTAGTTGTGCCACACACCTTATATATGAGCAAAATCCTATTGAGATCGGACCACTATATCATATAGCTGCTATAGGAACGATCGGTCAAAAATTAAGTCGTTGTATTAAAAAGTATTTTGTTTTTCGGCACTTATTAGTTTTACCACACTCTTCGTATATAGGCAAAATCCTATTAAGATCGGACCACTGTATCATATAGCTGCCCGAATTTTTGACTGGTCCGCAAAGGTGCTGGCCTGCCACTTGTCTGCTTGAAAAACCAATACTGGAGCTACGCAAAAGATTGTTGCTCATCACGGATCCTGCAGATGATGCCATATTAAGGTGCAAGTATGTGAACTACTTTTCTGCTATTCAACGAGTATTTGCCTATGTGTTCAAGTTTATCCATCGTATTCGGCGCCCCGGACTTTTAATCTCCGACATACGTTTGGATCCTTCATACTTTTACGTAACGTTCAAAAGGGCTCCCTTTGGGATGATATAAAGAACGTGCAATCAAAGGGCGTGGTCGCTCGTTCCAGTATACTCTCATCATTATAGCCCTTTCAGGATGAATTTGGTATTCTTCGACTTCATGGGCGCCTCGAAAAGTCAACCCTTATGAGGCCTGTCATCCTATTATACTGTCTAGACATACCATCACCATTGTCACTCACTTTCATAATTCTCTATGCTGGACCACAAGCCTTGTTGGAAGCAATTCGTCTGCAATATTGGCCGATTGGTGGCCGCAAAAACAGTTTCCAGCATTGTAAACAAATGCATCAGATGTTTCCGGAACAATCACTTTGTGGAGCACGTAATGGCTAATCTTCCAAAGGAGCGATTTGTTGAAACTCGAGAGTTTGATATAACTGGTGTAGACTTTTGCAGACCATTCTTCTACAAGCCTGACACTCGAAACAAAGCTCCTATAAAATGCTACATCAGCGTATTTATTTACTTCGACACGAAAGCCATTCATTTGGAGTTGGTCAATGATCTATCTACGTATGCATTTCTCAATGCTCTGAAGCGCTTTATATGCACTCGTAGCAAGCCACGTCAGATTTTGGGAGGCGGTGGTAAAAACTGCAAAACATCACTTCTATCGGGTTGTGGGGTCAACTGTTCTGGGATTCGAGGAGCTTCGTACTCTTGTGTGCACCATAACGGTAGTCATTAATTCTAGACCACTGCTTCTCATTTCAGGAAATCCAGAAGACCTTGATGTTCTTACCCCAGCTCATTTGTTGGTTGGTGGCCCACAAGCCACGTTTACAGAACCAGATGTGACACGGCTCAATTTTAATCGTCTGGATAGCTGGCAGCGAGTGTCCTACATGCACCAAGTCTTTTGGTCTCGCTGGCGAGAAGAATATTTAAATCTTCTGAAACAACGGTCAAAATGGCGTACTCCCAAGCCAGGTGTGGCTCTCAATGACATCGTTCTTGTCGTTTGACAACTTGAGAACTTACCTCCATTAAAATGACCACTAGCTAGAATGGTTGAGTTGGTCAAAGGAACTGATAACATCACACGCGTTGCAGTTCTCAAGACAGCTTATGAAATCATAATGCGAGCAACTAATAAGCTGTGTCTGCTTCCCCTTAACGATCCTGTTGAAGCTCAATCGTTCAACGGGGGGAGTATGTTCGGCTCAGCAGCAAAAAATTAAGCATGTATTATGTAAGCATAACGTTTCGGTTCCATATTGCCCTGCGAGGCAAGCAATGTCACTATTTTGTTTTCTTTGTCGCTTCTCGCACGTCATAAAGTAGCTCAATATTATTTGCTGTTAACTATCAAGCTCTTATCGCTTTGCGCTCATCGTGGTTTCTCTTATCGCGCTCTTTTACCTTTTGCACTTTGTCTTAAGCGGCTAACGAGACAAGAGTCTCGTATGTTCGCTATATCGGATCTCTTATCGAATGCTTCGCTTTAGCGACAATTTTTAAATTGTACATTTTCGCATATTGTCAATACGTTTGTTATAAGCATATAAATAAATCAATCTGTTGCATGAAATTATAGGAAAAAGTGGAGTTTTTGTAACAGCCTTATTTTCTCGCTATTAAGTGCTAATAAAAATGCTTGTTAGCCCAACAACCCATATTTATGCAAAATTCTATTAAGATCGAACCACTATATCATATAGCTGCCATAGGAACGATCGGTCGAAAACTAAGTTGTTGTATGCACAAATTTTTTGTTATTTACGATATATTGACCAAACAAGCATTTATTAGTTTTACTATGCTCCTATATATATATATATATAGCTGCCATAAGAGCGATCGGTCGAAAACCAGGTTTTTGATTAACCTTTTTTGGTTATCAAGATATCTTGACCAAACTCGGCATTTACTATTTCCCGAAACTTCTTAGATACGGGCAAAACACTATGAGCATTGTGAAAAGGTTGGGTCTGCAAGGGTATTAGATCTTCGGCACGCCATTCTTTCTCGTTTTTTAATTTATTCGGTATTGGAATGAGAGGTCTGGAGTCTGGAGTCTAGTCTGGAGCTCCCGAATAGAACCTCTTATTTGCTTAGTATAAAAATAGATCACAATTCTTTATAAAAATTACATTTTAAACAATTTTTAATAAAACTTTTATTTTTAGGGACTTTGACGAAACAGCAAAAAGCTTTACACTGGAGCTGATTATGAATTTAGATTTTCAGGCATTTTCAGAGGATATACAGGATATTTCTAATGCAGCTACTATGGAGTTACAAATTGAAAACGGAATAATGAATATTGCTTCTATATGGAAAAAACAAGGATTTGAAATGGCATACTCTCGAGATGGAATTTACCGCATCAAAAATGTTGATGAATGCTTCCAACTATTAGAAGAGCATGTTGTTCAAATTTCCGCCATGAAGGCAACTCGTTTTGTAGAACCTTTTATTGACATCGTTGACTATTGGGAAAAAACATTATCGTATATCAGTGAAACTCTTGAAAAAGCACTTTCAGTACAACGACAATGGCTATATTTAGAAAATATATTTCAAGGGGATGATATACGAAAACAGCTACCAGAAGAAGAAAAACGGTTTGTAGCTATTACAGATGAATTTCGTACAATTACTGCAAAAATGTTTGAGGCAAATACTGCCGTAAAAGCAACTCACCTTCGTCCACCCCCTTTTGTATTGAACCGGTTTAACCGCATGGATGAACATTTGGAGTTGATACAGCGTGCGTTGGAAATTTATTTAGAAGCCAAGCGTCAGCTTTTTCCCCGATTTTATTTTATATCCAATGATGATCTTTTAGAAATATTGGGGAACGCTAAACGCCCCGATCTGGTACAAACACATCTTAAAAAACTTTTTGACAATTTAAACAAACTTGAACTCAGACGAGTCGGAAAGGCATTGAGTCGCTGGCAGGCTACTGCCATGTATTCTGATGACGGTGAATGTGTAGAATTCTTACAGGTGCTGTATATTGATGGTCCTTCAGAGCGCTGGTTAAATCAGATTGAAGACTATATGATAGCAGTTATGAAAGAACAACTAAAATTAGCACGAGGATCTTTAAAGAAGCTTATTGGCAATCGCGAAAAATGGATATCTTTATGGCCAGGACAGATGGTTCTAACCACTGCACAAATACAGTTTACCACCGACTGTACCCGCAGTCTCATACACTGCAAAATGGTCGACCAGAAGAAACCACTTCGAAAACTTAAAAGAAAGCAGATAAAAGTGCTCATGAAACTATCTGAAATGAGTCGCAAAGATTTATCAAAAATAATGCGTCTGAAAGTAAATACTCTCATCACACTTGAGATACATGGTCGGGATGTTCTGGAACGCATGTACAAAGCTAACTGCAAGGATATTGGCCACTTTGAGTGGTTTTCACAATTACGATTTTATTGGCACCGCGAGTCAGAATTGTGTGTAATTAGACAGACAAATACGGAACAATGGTATGGGTACGAATACACTGGTAATTCTGGGAGATTAGTTATAACACCATTGACTGATCGATGCTATATAACATTAACAACAGCCCTTCATCTTCATCGAGGTGGAAGTCCGAAGGGTCCCGCGGGTACAGGAAAAACAGAAACAGTAAAAGATTTGGGTAAAGCAATTGGTCTATGGGTTATAGTAACAAATTGTTCTGAAGGTTTAGACTACAAGAGTATTGGGAAAAATTTTTCTGGCCTTGCACAGAGTGGCTGTTGGGGTTGTTTTGATGAATTCAATCGAATTAACATTGAAGTGCTGTCAGTTGTTGCCCAACAGATAATGTCTATAATGGCAGCTCTATCAGCAAAAGTAAAAGAATTCGTTTTTGAAGGTCAGACAATTAAATTAAAAAGTACCGTTGGACTTTTTATTACAATGAACCCTGGTTATGCTGGTAGAACTGAGTTGCCAGATAACTTAAAGTCTATGTTCCGGCCAATTTCCATGATGGTTCCGGATAATATAATTATTGCAGAGAATCTGCTGTTTTCCGACGGTTTTACAAATACAAGAAGTCTTGCAAGAAAGGTTTATACCCTTTATGAATTAGCTAAGCAGCAGCTGTCAAAACAGTATCATTATGATTTTGGTCTTCGTTCCATGGTTGCATTATTACGCTATGCTGGGCGCAAACGTCGGCAGCTACCCAATACGAACGAAGAGGAGATAGTCTACCTAGCCATGAAAGATATGAATGTTGCTAGATTTACAGCCGCTGATTTACCGTTGTTTACTGGAATAATGTGTGATATATTTCCAGGAGTTAGTCTTCCACAAATTGACTATAGTGATTTTAATATTGCTATAATTGAAGAATTTAGAGACAATAGTCTTCAACCAATTCAAATTGCTGTAAAAAAGGTTATTGAACTGTTTGAAACCAAAATTCTAGACATTCAGTTATGATTATAGGCGATACTGGAACAGCGAAATCAGTTACGTGGCGAGCATTACAAGGCGCATATTACAGAATGAATGCTCAGCGTTTTCAAGGCTGGGAGTCCGTTGCTGTACATCCTGTCAACCCTAAAGCCCTTAATCTAGCTGAGCTGTACGGCGAATATAATTTAAGTACAGGAGAGTGGCTAGATGGAGTACTGAGTTCTATCATGCGAATTATTTGCGCTGACGAGGACCCAATGCAGAAATGGCTTTTATTTGACGGACCCGTTGATGCTGTCTGGATTGAAAATATGAACTCTGTGATGGATGACAACAAGCTTCTAACGCTAATTAATAGTGAACGAATTACAATGCCGCCACAGGTTTCATTGCTATTTGAGGTAGGTGACTTGGCGGTTGCCTCCCCAGCTACTGTATCACGCTGTGGTATGGTATATAATGACTATAACGACTGGGGTTGGAAGCCATTCGTCGATGCATGGTTACAGAAATTAAAAATTAAAGCATATTCTGAATTTTTGCGCATCCATTTTGACTCTATCTTACCAAATTTGCTTGAGTATAAGCACATTCGTTGCAAAGAACCAGTGAAGACAAACGAATTAAATGGAGTTATGTCTTTGTGTAAGCTCCTTGAGGGGTTTGGTACAAAGCAAAATGGTATTAACCCACACAATTTAGAATCATTGGAAGAAATGACAAAACTTTGGTTTATGTTTTCTTTGGTTTGGTCCATCTGTGCAAGTGTTGACGAGGAGAGTCGACTTAAGCTCGATACTTATATACGTGAAATTGAAAGTTGCTTTCCAATAAAGGACACTGTGTATGATTATTACGTAGATCCGAACGAAAGAACATTCGTACCCTGGGAGAGTAAGCTGTCAGATACCTGGCGTTATGATGAGAGGTAAGTCACACTAATAAGATATAAAATATTTTACACATCATAATTTTTTTTACTTTAGTTCTCCGTTTTATAAGATTATTGTTCCTACTGGAGACACTATACGCTATGAGTATATCGTATCAAAACTTCTTGTTGAAGAGCACCCAGTGATGATAGTTGGAAATGTTGGAACAGGAAAATCATCGACTGCAACCAATGTAATGGAAGCTTGTGATAAGAATAAATTTTGCGTGCTTTACGTTAACATTTCGGCCCAAACTACAGCAGCCGGATTGCAGGCTACAATTGAAAATCGTACCGAAAAGCGCACCAAAACTCAATTTGTACCTTTTGGTGGAAAAAGAATGATCTGCTTTATGGATGACTTTAATATGCCAGCCAAAGACACGTATGGGTCACAGCCGCCTCTTGAACTGATAAGACAATGGATCGATTATAAGTACTGGTTCAACCGTAAGACTCAGCAAAAAATATTTGTCTTGAATACACTACTCATGGCAGCGATGGGACCGCCGGGCGGTGGACGTCAAGTTATCTCCCCACGAACTCAAAGTCGATTTGTACTTTTAAATCTGACTTTTCCAACTCATGAAACAATAACACGTATATTTGGTACAATGCTCAAGCAAAAACTTGAAGGATTTACAATTGATGTTCGCGAAATGTGGTTGCTACTTACGCAATCAACAATATATCTCTACACTGCAATTATTGGAAGAATGCTACCAACTCCTAATAAGTCACATTATCTCTTTAATCTTCGTGATATTTCAAAGGTATTTCAAGGACTACTCAGGGGATCTCTAGAACTTCAAACGACAAGATCACTTTTTCTTCGTCTATGGATTCATGAGTGTTTTAGAGTATTTAGTGATAGACTTGTTGATGATTCAGATCAAGAGTGGTTTGTCAACACTATTAATGAAACCCTAGGAGAATATTACGAGGTTACTTTTCACAGCCTATGCCCATCAAAACAGTCTCCGCTCTTTGGGGAGTTTGCTCATCCGCAGGGTTTCTATGAAGACTTAAAGTTGGACACATTGCGCACATACATGATAAACCAATTAGAGGAGTACAATAATTTTCCTGGAATGGCTCGTATGAATTTAGTTTTCTTTAAAGAAGCCATTGAACATGTAGTTCGCATAATTCGCGTTATATCTCAGCCGCGCGGTCATATCCTAAATATTGGTATAGGAGGATCCGGCCGTCAAGTGCTAGCCAAACTAGCTGCCTTCATTTTAGAAATGGGAATCTTCCAAATTGAGGTTTCAAAAAAATACAAAGTCGGCGATTTACGTGAGGACTTAAAAGCCTTATATAAAATAACGGGTATTAAGCAAAGGCTAACCATTTTTATTTTTAGCAGCGAACAGGTAGCTGAATTGTCTTTCTTAGAAATTATAAATAATATGCTTAGTAGTGGAGAGATAAACTTATTTAAAGCTGATGAGTTCGATGAACTAAAATCCGATTTAGAGCGTCCCGCAAAAAAGGCTGGAGTTGAGCTAAACACGGAAGCGCTGTATTCATTTTTCATGCTGAATATAAGAGATTTTATGCATATAGTTCTGTGTTTCAGCCCCATCGGAGAAAGCTTCAGAAACTACATACGTCAATATCCGGCTCTATTAAGTGCTACCACTCCCAATTGGTTTAGATTGTGGCCGCAAGAAGCATTATTGGAAGTCGCTTGTCATTTTTTGAAGGGTTTTCAACTGAATATTCCCGTTCCTGGTAAAGATGAAAAGAAAGATCGCGATAGTTTGGTCGAAACGACTGAAAATGTTCTTCATCGTGATATTCCGCATGCATTTTCAATCATGCATTCTAGTGTTGCAAAAATCTCACAGCTTATGTTAGAAGAAGTAAAACGATATAACTATGTTACGTCACCAAATTATTTACAGTTAGTAAGTGGTTTTAAAGAGCTCCTTGAAAAAAAAGGTTGGAAGTATCATCCGCTGCCAATCGCTTACGTAACGGGTTATCTAAGATTGCAGAAACTCAGGAAAAGGTGACTTTAATGTCAGAGGAGCTTAAAGTAAGTTCAGAGCAAGTAAAATTACTAGCCAAAGAATGCGAAGAATTTATTGCCATGATCGAAATTCAGAAATCCGAAGCGACAGAGCAAAAAGAGATCGTAGACGCAGAAGCAGTAATTATAAAGCGTGAAGAAGTAATATGTTTAGACTTAGCAGCCACTGCTCGCGCAGATTTGGAAGTTGTTTTGCCTATGATTGATGCAGCAGTAAAAGCTTTAGATGCACTAAATAAAAAAGATATTGCTGAAGTAAAGTCCTATGGTCGCCCACCTATGAAGATTGAAAAAGTAATGGAAGCCGTACTGATATTAATCGGAAAGGAACCAACTTGGGAGAACGCGAAAAAAGTACTTAGTGAGTCTACATTTTTGAATGACTTAAAAAATTTTGATCGAGATCACATCTCGGAAAAAACACTTAAGCGAATAGCCATGTACACTAAAAATCCAGAATTGGAACCAGATAAGGTAGCTGTAGTATCAGTTGCATGTAAGTCATTAATGCTATGGATTATGGCTATAGAGAACTACGGCAAAGTATATCGAATTGTTGCGCCAAAACAAGAAAAATTAGATAATGCCATGAGGTCGCTGGAGGAAAAACAAGCAGCATTAGCTGCAGCTAAAAAAAAACTTGAAGAACTGCAAGCGGTAATAGAAGAGCTTTATCGGCAGCTCAATGAAAAAACCGAATTGCTTAATGAATTACGTGCAAAGGAAGAACGTCTAAGGAAGCAACTAGAACGTGCAATTATTTTAGTTGAATCACTGTCAGGAGAGCGCGAGCGTTGGATAGAAACTGTAGCCCAACTAGACGTCGCTTTTGAGAAATTACCTGGAGACTGTCTTTTGTCTATTGCATTTGTAACTTATTTGGGTCCGTTTGACACTAAATACCGTGAAGATCTCTTAAGCAAATGGAGACAACTAATTAAAGATTTAGTTATTCCAGCCACGTCTGAACTGAAATTAACTGTCTTTCTCTGCGATGCCGTTTCTATCCGAGAATGGAATATTCAAGGACTTCCGGCTGATGATTTAAGTACGGAAAATGGAGTAATTGTAAATCAGGGCAGTAGATGGCCGCTGATTATCGATCCGCAAATGCAAGCGAATAATTGGATTATGAAGATGGAGGAACATAATCAGCTAATTATAATAGATTTGGGTATGACTGATTATCTTCAGCAAATGGAACATTCTATTAAAGAAGGGATTCCTGTATTGTTACAAAATGTTGGAGAAACCCTAGACCAGGCGATATACCCAATCCTTCGCCGAAATTTTACAATACAATCTGGGGAAAAACTAATAAAATTCAATGATAAGTACTTATCATATAACGATCAATTTCGATTTTACATTACTACGAAAATTTCGAATCCGCACTATCCACCCGAAATATCATCAAAAATGACGATTGTTAACTTTGCATTAAAACAAGATGGACTGGAAGCCCAACTATTGGGTATTATTGTAAGAAAGGAAAAACCGGCGTTAGAGGAACAAAAAGATGATCTAGTTATGACCATTGCACGTAATAAACGTACACTTATTGATCTAGACAATGAGATTTTGCGCTTATTAAATGAAAGTAGAGGATCCCTTCTTGATGATGACAAATTATTTTCTACATTGCAAAAGTCACGACAAACATCGGTCCTGGTGAAAGAGTCCCTAAGTATTGCTGAAGTCACAGAAATAGAGATAGACGCAGCTCGCCAAGAATACAAGCCTGCTTCTGTACGCGCTGCTATTTTATTTTTCGTTTTAACGGATATGTCAAAGATTGACCCAATGTATGTTTTCTCTTTGGCGGCTTATATTTTATTATTTACGCAATCTATTGAACGTAGTCCACGAAATCAGCTGGTACATGAGCGTATTCACAATATTGATGAATATCATACATATTCTGTTTATCGAAATACTTGCCGTGGCCTTTTTGAAAGGCATAAACTTCTTTTTTCAATACATATGACAGCGAAAATACTATCAAATGCTGGAAAGCTGGTCGAAGAAGAGTATGATTTTATCCTGAAGGGCGGAATTGTTTTAGACAAACAAGGACAGGCGCCTAATCCAGCAAAATGTAAATAATTATAATTATCCTATAGCAATGGTGTAACAATTTTGTTACTTACGCGTAATTAATTTAGGTTACCAATAGTAAAAGTATACATTTTTTTAATAAAGCCCGTTTTTTTGGTACACATTCGCTACGGACATCGAGATAGCTACTTTTTAAAAATTTTATTTATTTTATATACCAAAATAAAAATCCAAGGCTATATGATACATAAGTCTCATTTTAACAAATTTCGTCTAAATATTTGTTACTTTTCACTGTTCAAATACAATTTTACATATATTCGAGCCAAATTCCTTAAAATTAGATTAATATATATATTTAGGGTGGATCAGTAAATAAAATTAATATATTATTGAGTTTGACAATAGTATATTTTTTTTTTATAATAAAGCTTGGTTTATATATCGACACATCTGGTGGTATCTAGACTAAACTAAACGAATAAGTAAGAGATATCGAACAAGGCATATTTTTTCGTAGTCGCATTTTAAAGAACTGTCCAAATTCAATTAAATTTATATATATACATAATCATAGACAACCCGAATATAACGGTTCTTTTTCTAATTTAACTATTAACAGGGTGGATCAGTGAACAAAATTGGGACAATATAACCGAGCTGGACAAAATACCAGGTTTCCACGGCATTATAGACTCATTTGAAACTAATTTCAAACTATGGAATGGTAACCCTTATTTATTACTTCAGTTCATAATAATATTAATATTTTCGACTTACAGCCTGGTACGCTACAGCTTTCCCAGAACAGGAAGATTTGGTTGGCGAATGGAATGATAAGCTTACTGATTTTCAAAAAATTTGTGTAGTACGTTCATTACGACCGGATCGAATTAGCTTTTGTATGACACAGTTTATTATCAGTAAGTTAGGTCCACGTTATGTGGAACCACCAGTCCTTGATCTAAAGGCTGCCTTTGATGAATCAATTTCTCAAACACCATTGATTTTTGTTTTGTCACCGGGCATCGATCCAACTCAATCTTTAATAGCACTTTCGGAAACAACGAAATGTCTCAGAGGATGTTTTCACTTAGTTTGGGGCAAGGACAAGCACCAGTAGCAACAAAGCTTATAATGGATGGAATCAGAGATGGTAATTGGGTATTTCTAGCAAATTGTCATTTGTCCCTAAGCTGGATGCCTACTCTCGATAAAATGATAGCAACTATGCAGTCAATTAAGTTACACAAAAAGTTCCGCCTTTGGCTAAGTTCCAGTCCTCACCCAGATTTCCCTATATCTATTTTGGAAACAAGTATTAAAATGACCACTGAACCTCCACGTGGAATTAAAGCTAACATGAAGAGGCTCTACAATAATGTAAATGCTGTGAATATGGATATCTGTAAGGAGCCTAATAAGTACAAAAAACTGCTTTTTGCACTCTGCTTTTTTCATACAATTCTCTTGGAGCGTAAAAAATTCCAGCAACTTGGGTGGAATGTCATATATAGTTTTAATGATTCTGATTTTGAAGTGTCTGAAATTTTATTGCTTTTGTATTTAAATGAGTATGAAGAAACACCTTTCAATGCATTAAAATACTTGATAGCTGGAGTAAACTATGGAGGTCATGTGACCGATGACTGGGATCAGCGGCTGCTGACTACCTACATAAATCAATTTTATAATGATCAAGCGTTAAAAACGCGTAAGTTTCGGTAAGTAGACCTTTCTTTAACAATTATTTTGTTGATCCTAAGCCCAAGAGATTGCTGCTGAGCATTGAATAACTATGGTTTTGTACATTTCCATTACTCGCATCACATGCATACACGCCTCGTACAAAGCAGGAAATTCTTCTTTTTAATCAACAGATCTAAATTTGGCATTAATTAGCTTTAAATGTTTTCAAAATCTTTTCGACATCGAAATACTTTATTATGCAGCTCCAGCAGAATCACTCATAAAATACGTTTTTGTATTGTTATTCTGTTTTCATATCTTCCCAATTATGGCGCGGAATAAATATTATTACTAGGGCCGCCAGTCCATCAGATCTTATCGACACATTGTTTTTTTGTAATTCAGGCCACTAGTAAAAATGCGTATTTCCTCTGTCGCAGTATGGTACAAGTAGATCCCTCTTGCATTACGCTGAGGCTTTTCAGTTTGGTTGCCAATATGTAATTTATCTACTTCTTTTCATATTTAAAACTATTTAACCTGAGAGACTCATTGACTGATCTATGCGCAGCTCTAGCGTAAGAGCTATACAGCCCCTTTTTTTACCATAGTTACCAAATGCGGAGAAGTGTTTTTATTAACTATCCGATAGGCCTCCAATTTCGTTTCAAATACCTTTGTTCCCATTAATTTAATGGGTGGTTCATTCTTTTTGAAGACCTCATTCCTCCTTAGTATCATTTGGTTCGTTAATTTTCGCGTTCAAGTTAAGAAGAATCATTTGAAAAGGGTTTTACATTTTTTGCAGAATGCAAGAATCCTCGATGGAAATGCGATTCAAACATAATGAATACGTTTTTCAGCAAATTTTGAAATTCCGGTAAGCGATATTACGAGAATTAAAAAAAATGCTGCTTGCGCGAAATAGTACAGCCGGTCCCATATCAGAAATTATCTATTATAGAAATTGTTGAAGATAAATTGCGTAATAAAGTCTCTAATGGTGTTAACCTAGCGTTAGATACTAGTGAGCTAAGCGTGTACCTAAAAAAAATTGGCATCCAGCCATCCCCTACATGATCGGCAGCCTGACCAGTGCAATATGTCGCGATCAGTTGACAATAGAATGTATGGCTAGCCTATCTTCCCATTAGCACTGGGTAAGATTACTAGTTACAGTCCTGACACTACGGGTCGGGAACCATCTTAGCCTTAGGGCCCCGGATATATTTATTTTTAGATATGCCTTTAACGAAAGTGAGTTTTGTTGTGAACAGTGGCAACGCAATGTGTACGACAACTTTAGGAAGATTGGACTACAATAGGTCTATTATCCATCTATAAATAAATTTCATATTATCATCACAAACTATTTTGGATTTATTGATTGCACTTCGGAAATGAGGATATTAGATCTTCGGCGTGCCGAAAATAGCCCTTCTTTCTCATTTAGACACATTTCGATTTATGGCTGCAAGTTTGGATAGTCTTAGCTCTAATTTAGAACATAATAATTTCACAACTGTTAAACGGTTTTTTCCCGGACGAAACACACTTTTATCTTGTCATAGGAAGGGAGTTTTCCCATATGATTACTTTACTAAATTTGAATGTTTGCAAGAAACTGCTCTTCCACCAGGGAAAAAATTTTTCAACAGTCTTGCAAATAGAGAATGCTTAGATCAGAACGTGTGGAGTGTTTTTAAACCTTTTGACCCCAACTTTTTTCCTGATAAATAAAAATTTTTTTTTTTACTTTTAATTTTTTTGTATTTATCTAACAAGTATTTGACCAAAATTTAAGGTTGCCACGCCCATCGGTTTGGGAGCTACAGAAAGTTGCTTGTGAGCAACGTTGGGCCATAGTGGTATATATATAAAAAAATTGTTTTCTTGGAAACAGCTTAAAATTAATTTTATTTATTTTAGTAAATTAGTTATGAAAAGAAATAAAACAGTTTTTATTATTATTACAGCAAATACTACCCAATGTTCCATTTTATCGTAACGCCGTGAGTCTGGAGCATCCGGCTGGACCCTGTACTTTTTTGACTGGAGCGAAGACACCCTGCAGTGTTATCGAGCTGTCCTTTTCTGCATTCAATGGTCGCCCTCTCTTTTTTGCCAACTAAGTAGTGGTAGTACATTGTAAAAGCTCCTGAGCAACTTCCATTTGAAATAGTATGAGAGGAATATGCTTCTGTCCCGGGCTTATCAAATGTAAAGGCTTTCTATATAGTAGCCACGCATTTGTAAGGGATGTTCCCAAGCACCAATAAAAGATTCTAATATACCACTTTCTACTCCTCCCATACCCTTATTGTAAGAAGCAACAATCGCAGGCCTTTCAACATCAATATAAGCCTTTGCTTTTGGATTCCAACGTTTGCATATCCCAATCGGTTGATGGGCTTCACATGAGGATATAAGTCGAAGTGGCTTATTGTCAAACCATTTTACACATACCAGATTGTTGTTGATTTCAGTTTTTATATCGAAAGACCCTCTTCCACGCTTTCTTAACTCTGCGTCCGAAAGTAGTTGGCAATTACTTATGCGATTTTTACGTACGGTACCTGTTGCAAATATGCCCATTTCATTTAACGAAAGTAGAAGGCTTACTGACGTAAACCAGTTATCAAAATAAATCTTAAAGTGTTTGTCCTTGGAAGACCTTTTGCCAAATACAAGATTACATCCAAAGATATTCCCAAACCATAAGAAGGACAGGTGCCTTCACCAACATACAGCGTAAAGTCGTAAACTAATCCAGATGTTCCAGCACGCGTAAACATTTTCAGACCCCATTTGTGAGGCTTAGCTGGGTTGTATTGCTTAAATGACGATCGACCTTTGAACGTAATGATTTGCTCATCAATACTTTAGTTCTTGAGGTAGTTTACCAAAATTTATTTTGAGAATGTTTAGTAAAGGGCGTATCTTGTACAGCTTGTCATAGCTCAAATCTCCTTTTTTGCATTGTTTAGAATTCTCGTTGAAGTGCAAACATTGCTTTATTTTCTCAAATCTTCCGCGTGGCATTAATTCAGTTATAACGGTAAGCTTTAAATTTGTTGACCATGCCATTTTAAATTGTGGCAATTTTATAACACCCAAGTATAACAAAATACCAATGTAACGTTTGATATCTGCTCCAGTACATTTAAGCTCTATGCCGTGTTCTTGAAGCCCATATAAATCAGTTTGCATTATGATCAAATCAATAACTTGGCTATCAAAAAAGGTGAAAAAATATTCTACTGGTATCACCACGTCGTCGACTTTCAACGAACTGTCTTCCTCCCAAATGCACTCTGGAGCTTCAAATTGCCTTGTTCTCCACTTTAGTGTCTTGGGGTCAACTTTTTCGAAGCTATTACCAGCATCAACACTCGGTTCCAGCTCACATTCTTCAGCAATTATATTTTCAAGAAGGCCAATCTCGATAGTTTCTCCTCTTTCCACGATCACTTCCAAATTCTTCTCCAGCACTGCAGAAATGTCAACCATCTCATCACCACTTTCTTCGTCAGTAGACGCATCCCAATCGAAGTTAATAATCCTCTCAATATCTTCATTTGACAAGCCCTTCTGTTTTGGTCTCATATCTAAGTACAAATATATTTATTACCACTATGGCCCTAGGTTGCCCACAAGCAATTTCACATCTTTGAAAATTACAAACGTGGGTATTGTTTAAAATAAATCAAATTAAACTTTAACACCTTTTAGATAAATCTCACTTTAATACCTCTTCCGAATTTCAGAATTATATTTTTTGCGACACACGTTCAGTCTATTCAAAATAATTTCTCTAAATGACCTCCACATGTGAATTTTTTTGCACATGTTTTGAGTGGACAATTAAAAGTACCGTTATCATTAAGAATGAAGAGACAAAAACAAAAGGAACGCTTACCGTTAGCGGTTAAACAACACAAATTGCTCACCGGCAACAGTGGGGTCGAAAGGATTAATTGTAAAACCCTCAAAGATTATATGAAGCTGTATTTAAGGACAGATGTACTTTTGCCTACAGATATTTTCGAAAATTTTCGTTTAATTTGCAAGAATATTTATTCATTGGACCCAGCCCATTATTACACAGCTTCGGGGTTATCTTGGGATGCTATGCTAAGAACAACTGGAATAGAATTATAATTATTTACAGACATAGATATGCAAAGATTTATACAAATTGGTATTCGTGGGGGATTATTACAATGTTGTCAGAGATATTCAATTGCTAATCATAAGTATATGAATGATGACAATAGCACAAAACCCTCTCAATATTTAATGTATTTAGATTCAAATAATCTACATGGGTCGGTCATAATGTCTTCCATATGGTGATATCCAGTGGTTTAGTGAGGATGAAATACGATCATTTCATTTATTTTCAATTTCTGAAACGTATGAATATAGATATATTCTTGAAGTAGATTTAGAATACCCAACATCCCTTCATGATATCCATAACGACTTACTGTTTTGTCCAAGCAATCAAAAACCGACTGCAAAGTGTACAGTTAAAAAGCTTATCGCTGATCTAAGAACGAAATATAAATATCCCATACATTATAGAAACTTCAACAATGTATTCATAATGGATTGCGCTTAACTAAGATTAACCTTGGATAAGAAATAAATTTATATTAATACATATTATAGAACGCAGGCGAAATATAATTTCGAAAAAGATTTTTTTAAGCTATTAAATAATGCAGTATATGGGAAAACCATGGAAAACGTTGAAAAACGTAAAAACATTAAATTGGTAACTGCATGGGAAACAACGTCTTGCAATAGATTGGGAGCAGGGGCATTAATCGCAAAATCAAACTTTCATAGCTCAGTGCAATTCTCGAATAATATGTATGCGATCCAAATGAAAAGATTGCATAACTATTATAATAAGCCCATATATTTAGGTTTTACAGTATTAGATCTTTTGAAATTGTTGATCTATGATTTTCATTATGGTTATATCGTAGCAAAGTTTAAATTTGATCTAGAATCAAATTATATGGATACAGACTCCTTAATTATGCAATATAAACTGAGGACTTTTATGCAGATATTAAAGATCATCTTGAAATGAAATTCGACACATCTAAATATTCTGATGATCATGTCATGTCATGTGATCATGTCATAAATAAGTGTTCGACCTAACCTCAAACGAGGGGAATGCGGTACGAGATTGTGGCTCCGGGGTGGGCATTGCCGGTTGGTGTTTAGGTAGTGGAGTTGGTGCGAGGCCACGGCCCGCTAGTGTAGTTGGTGCGAGGCCACGGCCCGCTAGCATAGTGGTACGAGGCCACGGCCCGGCAGAGAGATAGGGTGTTTAGGTAGTGGAGTTGGTGCGAGGCCACGGCTCACTAGTGTGGTTGGAGCGAGGCCACGGCCCGCTAGCATAGGTGGCACGAGGCCACGGCCCGATGGCGTAGGTGTGTAGAGGTAGATCTGGGTTTGGTATGGTCAGGATACTCACCCCCCCTTTAAGCCATTTCTCCCAGCGAAATTATAAATAACTTGTAACTCGCTAGACCTAATAAGACTGAGAATTATACCCCGGCCGGAAGCTTCCTTACAAGTGGCGCCCAAGCAGGGACCAAGAGGCGTTTAGGGGTGTGGCATTTCGGCGGATTAAAGCCCGCAAGCATGCCCGAATAGGTATGTTCCAAAAAAAAAATATATATATATATATATAGGGTATTTCTAGTCGGGTATACCCTAGAGGGAAGGTAACCTAGCAGGGAGCAAGAAAATGAGAAGGTCATGTATGTGCGAAATATAAAAATAGGGTATTAAGTAGTCCGGTATACCCCAGAGAACATTTCTATACCCTCTGTTAGGCATAGCCAGAAAATGAACACGTGCAGCTGGTGAGTGACAAAAATGCTAGCAGCAAGCCGGCAAGTAAGATAAAGAGACGAAAACATAACGGTCGGTCGTGAGAGTACAGCGCGCGCGCGCCAGCCGGGCGACGTCGAGACCAAGCTCGCACACGGGTGCCCACACGTGCGGCGCAGTCGACGTCGGCGTCGAAGGACCGTTAAGGCGTCGCGGCAGCGGTTGTACAGTGGGGCGAATCCAACTCACGCGCGGTGAAAAGTTGAATTCGTCGGTACAGCTGTCGGGGGCAGTGAAGTGGTGAATGTGAATGTGAACAAAGGGAACAATAAGAGCGGAACAAGTGCCAAATAAAAATAAGTGGATAATAATAAAATTTTCTTTTTATAAATAAAATTAATAAAACAAAAATAAATAAAATCAAGAGGATAAGGATAAAACTTTCTTTTATAAATAAAATTAATTAAACAAAAATAAATAAAAATAAGTGAATAATAATAAAATTTTCTATTATTAATAAAATTAATTAAACAAAAATAAATAAAAATGAGTGGATAATAATAAAATTAAAATAAACCGACGATCACAATAAAGATAAAGGCAGCGACCACATAAGGAACAGCCTAAAAGCGGAAAAGTGAGAAAAGAAAATTTTGAAATACCTTTTGTTGAGTTTTTTTTTAAAAAAAAAGGGGGAAATATTTTTGTGGAATATTGTTTTGTATTTTTGTTTGGTGAAAGATATAAAGACAAAAAGGAAAAAAAAAATTAAAGAAGAAAACTAAAAGGAACCAAAGTGGCTGAGCAAGATCGGCGTAAAAGTGAAAAGACACCAACACCAAGAAAAGGAGAGAGGAATAGTAAAGGGACCGACGGAGCCCTTAGAACGGGAAGAGAGGGAAACAGCGACGTCGACTAGCAAGGAAGCATACAATAAAGGATGGAGGCAGGTGAGTGCCAAAACCCGGGGGTAGGCGTCCGCTGGATTCACCAGCGACGCAAAGAGGAGTTAGTGGCGATCGCCCAGGAGTTTGGGCTGGAAAAGGAGGGGCGCGTGGAGGAGCTACGTAAGCGGCTGTCCACCTACGTGCAGGAGGGCGGTCATTCGACTGGGATTTGGGCTTGGCTCGCCGAGCTGGAATCCCCATATACTAAAACTCTTGAGCCGCCATCTTGGGGCGTCCCACCCGACTTTGGTGGACGGCCACGGCAAAAGTCGGAACCTGACCTCAGAAGCTCCCAGCTGTACGGGCTTTTACAGGCGCCCACCCCGAGTTTGACCGTCTCGGGCGTTGAGGCAATTTCTTCTCTCGGTGGAAACGAAGACCGCCGAGTAACTGCGGTCAACGCAGAGGTGGGGAGGTCCCCTGTTGAACCGGGTGGTGGTCCCTGCTACGCAAGGCCGCACCATCCATCGGAGGCGTGGCCACTTCCCAATGTCCCGGAGCAAGTTCGGAAGTGGGGTATGAGGTACGAAGGACGCTCCGACCCCCTTGGGTTCTTAGAGGACCTCGAGGAGCGCGCTATCACCTATGGTATAGCCCTCGACCGTATGCCCAGGGCAATGAGCGAGATGTTCTGCGATAGGGCTGCTCGTTGGTTTCTGAGCAGTGGGCGAAGGGATGTGCCGTGGGCCGTGTTTAGGAGGGATTTCTTGGAGTTTTTCTTGCCCCCTCGTTACTTCGAGAGGCTTGAGGACGAGATCCGATCCCGGAGGCAGCGCGTAGGTGAAGCGTTCAAGGAATATTTGATAGAGCTGAGGGCTCTTATGCACCACGCTAGATACGAGCCGGCACAAGAGCTGCATTGGATATACGAGAACGCCGCTCCGGAATACAGGCTCTATGTATGACGGCAAGACTTTTCTACCCTATCCCAGCTAACTCAACTGGCCGTAGAATACGAGACCGTCGTGAGGCAGAGGGCGGAGTACTCAGGCAGCCAACCCTTGGGTCAGGGTGTCTCTAGTTCAAATAGTGCAGAGTGGGCGAGGACGGCGCAGTCCTCGGGACATCTCAATCCGTTCCGGTCTGCTCCCAGCGGATCCGGGACGACCGTTGTGGACAACAGGGTCTCCAGCCCCACCCGCTGCAACTCCGCGACGGGCGTGTCGTAGGTGCGCACAGGAGGGGCATTTTGCCAGGGAATGTCCCAAGGCCCCTGTCTTATTTTGTTGGGTATGTGGAAGCCGGGGCCGAAGTAGTCGAGAGTGTTGCCGCGCGGAGACGGGAAACGGGCAACGGCGCCGTCCGGACCAGGATCGGGTCGGCGCCAATACACACAGAACGCAGCAATAGGACACCCACTGAAGGTGGACGGCGGTCGGATCGTCGCTACGGTAGAGATTGGCGGACGAACGATGCCCACCACGATCGATAGCGGAGCCACTCGTAGCTTCATGAGTGAGGACTGCGTACGCAAATGGACGATCCGGGGAAGGAAATACAGGCACGTATCCGCCTAGCAGATGGGTCCGCCCTAGAGGTAGAAAAGGCTTTGAGAGTAGACCCCAGCTTAGGGGGAAAAATGATCAGCATGACGATGCTCATCATGCCCTCAATGCTGGACCATGTAATCCTGGGTATGGATTTTTTGGGGGCGATGGGTACCACAATACGCCTAGAAGCAGCGACGACACCGGGCGTGAGGCCAGGAACGAGCGAGGAGTCGGAGAAAGGCCGCCCAAGGCATGAAAAGGGAGCACCTGCTCGACTACAGAGGGAGCCGGAGGAAGGCCTCCCAAGGCATGGAAAGGGAGCACCTGCTCGGCTACAGAGGGAGCCGGAGGAAGGCCTCCCAAGTCATGACAAGGGAGCACCTGCTCGGCTACAGAGGGAGCCGGAGGAAGGCCTCCCAAGTCATGACAAGGGAGCACCTGCTCGGCTACAGAGGGAGCCGGAGGAAGGCCTCCCAAGTTATGATAGGGGGGCACCTGCTCGGCTACAGAGGGAGCCAAAGGCAGGCCTCCCAAGTCATGAGAAGGGAGTACCTGCTCGGCCTTCGACGGAAAAGGTCAGGAAAAGGGAAGTAAAGTCCGGCCCGAATCGACAGCCTGGAGAACCCAAGAGGTGGCGCATAGAGGCAGACTTCTAATGGCTACGGAAGCGGCACGGCGGGAACGTGCAAGAGAAAGGACGGAGTAGGAGCGATGACCAGAATCCACACGGACATAGAAGGCCAGGAGCGAGCGGCCACGGAGTTCTATCTGGAATCGAAATGGTCCCAGGATGGGGCGATAACGGCATCGAAGAGGCGGATTGGCCAGCGGATCTGGACCCGGAACTGAGGGAGTTCCTGGAGTCAGAGCTGGCTCTCTTCGAGGGGCTGCAGGGAATCTCTGCAGAGCACCGAATCCGGCTGAAGGATGCCGTTGAATCAAAGGTACTACCCCAAGAATCCGGCCATGCAGAGGGTGATCGACGAGCAAGTGGATGAGTTGATCCGGGCAAATGTCATCGAGCCGTCGCGTAGTCCGCACAGCGCCCCGATCGTCTTGGTCAAAAAGAAGACTGGCGAGTGGCGTATGTGCATTGACTACCGACAACTCTACGCGCATTCCATTCCGGACGCTTATCCGGTGCCTCGTATTAACCACATCCTGGAGCGGATGCGCCACGCCCGGTTCATCTCCACTCTGGATTTGAAGCACGGGTACTGGCAAATACCGATGGCAGCCGATAGCCGGGAGTGTACAGCGTTCACAGTCCCTGGAAGAGGTCTTTTCCAATGGCGGGTGATGCCATTCGGCGTACACTCGGCGTGTGCGACATTCCAGCGCGCTTTGGATACGGTAATAGGGCCGCAGATGGAGCCTCATGCGTTCGCTTACCTAGACGACATCGTGGTAATAGGAGCAACGAAAACACAGCATGTAGAGAATTTGAGGGAGGTATTCCGCCGGCTAAGGGCGGCCAATCTCCGGTTAAATAGAAAAAAATGCAGCTTCTTCCAGGAGAGGTTAGTCTACCTAGGACATGTAATTTGCGGAGAAGGGATACGGACCGATCCGGAGAAAGTGGAGGCGATACGAAACCTGAGGGCCCCAACAAATTGCAAAGAACTGCGACAGTGTTTTGGGATGGCGTCATGGTACAGGCGTTTCGTACCCAACTTCGCGACCCAGGTACAGCCACTCACAGCGCTCTTAAAGAAGGGGCAGAAATGGGCAAGAACAGGAGGAGGCATTGACGACTGCCCCTGTGCTGGCTTGCCCCGACTTTTCCGCCAAGTTCGTCTTGCAGACTGACGCGAGTGAGTATGGCCTCGGTGCAGTGCTGACGCAGACGATCGATGGACAAGAGCGGGTGATAGCATACGCGAGCCGAAAGTTGCTGAAGACCGAGGTAAACTATTCCGCCACTGAGAAAGAGTGCCTGGCAATCGTGTGGTCGATCCGGAAGTTGCGTTGCTACCTAGAAGGGTACCGATTCGACTCAATAACGGGCCATCTAGCGCTGAAGTGACTGAATTCGATCGAGAGCCCGTCAGGAAGGATTGCGCGATGGGCATTGGAACTGCAGCAATTCCAATTTGACGTTTATTATCGTCGAGGGAAGCTCAACGTCGTGGCCGATGCCCTGTCGAGGCATCCTCTAGCGACCTGTCAACAAGTAGTGGTGGCCGAGGCCCCCTGCAAATGGGTCGCGAGGATGCGTGCTAGAATCGCCGAAGAGCCAGCCAAGTTCCCGGATTACACCGAGGCATTTGGGTCACCGGATAGATGATGAGGACTACATCCCTTGGAAACTATGCGTAGGCAGTGGTCATCGCCAGAGGGTACTGCGGGAATGTCATGAAGCTCCCACGGCCGGACATCAAGGTGTCAGAAAAACGGTGGCGAGGTAAGCCCAGCGGTACTACTGGCCGGGTATGTTCCGCGATGCCGCCAGATACGTGAAATGTTGCGAAGACTGCCAAAAATTCAAGAGTGAGCAACTCAAACCGGCTGGTCGCATGCTGACGAGGCAGGTGGCAGAGTCGATGGCGGTACTTTTGCGCGGACTTCGTCGGACCCCTTCCACGGTCGAAACATGGAAACACGATGCTATTGGTGTTCCATGACGCTTTCTCGAAATGGGTGGAGTTGGTCCCTCTCAGAAGAGCCACGGCAGCACACCTGCAAACTGCGTTTCGAGAGAGGATTCTAAGTAGGTTCGGGGTACCTAGAAAATTTGTGTGCGACAACGGGGTACAATTTACGAGTCGGAGCTTCAAGTCATTTTTGGGGTCCCTGGGTGTAGAGATCCAGTATACCGCCCCGTACTGTCCGCAAGAGAATCCCACTGAGAGGACTAACCGCAATTTATTGAGGGCCACCAGAGTTCATGGGATGAACTCTTGCCCGAGATCTCGCTGGCGGTCAACACGAGCGAGGCAGATTCAACGGGCTTTAGTCCCGCTTTCCTGATGCAGGGCAGGGAACCTCGGTTACCCGCAGCTCTGTACGATCAGGTAACTCCGGGGTCCGCAACTACTGCGCTCGACCCTAGGACAAAGGCGGATAGGCTAAAAGAAATTTTTGATATCGTCCACAGCAACCTCCAGCGCGCATCAAAGGACCAGGGCAGGCATTACAACTTGCGGAGACGAGAGTGGCGGCCTTCGTTGGACTCGATGGTCCTGTTGAGGCAGCACCAGTTGTTCAACGCTGCCGAAGGTTTCGCCGCAAAGTTGGCACCCAAATTTGACGGCCCCTACAAAGTCGTCAAATTAATATCCCCCAATATTGTGCGGCTGGTGAAATCAAACGACCGCAAGAAGAGGGTGGCCAACATCTCACAATTGAAACCATTCTACAGAAAGACGACGAGCGACGAAGAACACGAAGATCCAGGGCACGTAAATGCCCACGCGTAAGCGAAGGATGAGAGCAACACCCGTCGCCCAACGAAACTATTATGATTAAGCTTAGATAAAACTAACATTAACAACATAATTCAGAATAGGCATAGTAAAGTGTGAGCCGCACTGAGAGAATAGGGCATTAACAAATAAGTAAAGAGTAAGTTAACCAATAAGCTGAACTTGTAGATGGAACCCGAAGTTATCGACATATCGTCAGACGAACACAACAGCAGCGGGGACACCGAGCCTTTCCCCGGGCCGGGAGCCGCAGGCCGTCCACGCGACCCACGCCAGGGGCGTGAGTACTATCGAAGAGAACGGCAAGAAGGACCGCCTCGCCAGTTCCGCCATACACTATTCTCCCGGCGGACCAACATAATGGAGAGGCTAGACGGGATGGTCTTGCTGATGGCAGTCGAGGTCACGACAATGTTCGTGGAGGCACCATTCTCCCGGAACTCGCCACCGTACGCGGAAGAGCCTGCATCTCCGCCCCTCGCATCCCACTCGGCACAATCATCAGAGCCGGCAACCCCAACCGCGGCCGGCGAGATGGACGAGGAAGAGTCCACACCGTTCGGAACGGAGGAGCACACACCACCAGCGCAGGACGTGGAGGCGGTAGGAGAAGAGATATCCCTGTCGGCCGGAGACGCGGAGTCGCTACCGACGGAGGTGCCGAACGGCATCCGCGCAAACGACGGGGAAGCAGACCCGTTGAGCCTCGACCCAGAACCCTTAGTGGGAGGGGACCCGTCAACGGAGGACGAGTCGGAATTCCGTCACCGCTTTGCCACCCACCGTCTGGAGGTAGACCCGGGCAGCCAGTTTCCCAGGATAACGCTGCGGTACCTACCAAAAGTCCCCGTGGTAGCCAACAAACCCCGTCTGAACCCCGCAAAGCGTGAATGGTGGGGTGCCGAAGAAGGCCCCGGCGGAAAGCGCCGACGCAGCCGCCATCGTCGACGGAGAGCCGCCAGGGGCAAGCGTCGCCGGAGTGGAGGCCATCGCCGACGCAGTCCCGAGGGAGCATCCTCGTCGGCCACGAAGAGGCTTCGCACGCGAGCGCCAGGAGGGTCCTTCCCAGCCCGGAAAGGATAACAGCCGCTGCAAGATCGCTTCTCGAGGAGGGCATCCCGAACCCTGGCCGATACCGATTGCGGTCTGCCAGATGGTCGTGGAGGAGCACTATCTCAGCACAAAGGACGCGGCGAACTCGGCCGTTTCCACAGCCCGCGCCGAGGCGCCAGACGAAACCTTTCCTAAGGAATCGGAGGAGGAGTGGCTCGACGACGAGGACGAGATGCCCGCGCTCGTGCCTATTGCCCGCGCAGAGACACCCGACACCATCGCCCGGCGGGAGTTAGAAGACGCCTGGTTCGGCCAAGAAGGCAAGGCGCCATCCCGAAAAGGTTCCTTCACGGTTCGCCAGGAAGACCGGGATGAAGTCTGGTCCGAGGAAGAGGACGCGGTGGTGACGGCTTCGTCACCCAAGCTTTCGAGTCCAACCCAGGATTTCTCCCTCATGGCTCTAGGGACTCCCACGGAGAGCGAGTTGTGGGACGACATAGTGGACCTTTTCGACGGCATCGACGGGTGGGACACTAGCCTGGACTCAGTGCTGGAGGAGTAACCCGACACCGAGGTCGACACGGTCGCCCGCAGTGCCGACGTGAGGGTCACACCGGAGAGCCATCCCAAGAAACCCGACACCGAGGTCGAGGCAATCGCCCACAGTGCTGACGTTGGGGTAAAGCCGGAGGGCCCCGTCGAGGAACACGTGCCCGATTCCACCCCCTCAGGCTGGAAGGTGTTTCCTCTTGGAACACCGTTGTCGTCGGGCGTGGTGACTAGAAATGTTTTGTAAAAAGAATTTCAAAGCATTAAATTATGTAAAGCTGAATCCGCTTGACAACTGGAACAAACATTAAAGCACATAACAGCACACACTAGTTACTAAGAGTAATAAATTAAATAATTAATTTTTTAGCCGGAGAAAGAAGAGCAGTTGTACATCCCCCATATTTCAATTACTGGAATTAAGCCAGAGTTAGATAGTTCGCATTTTAGACGACGGAAACTAGATGATGAGAATGATTATGATGTTGATTATAATAATTTTATTGATAGTAATACGAAAATCAATGAAACTGAGGACTAAGCTGATGCGGATGATGATGATGATGATGATATTAATGATAATGTAGTTAATCAACTCTACACTCAATTTAATGTTGGAGTTAAAAATATGTTTAATATAAGTGAATTAGCTAGAAAAAATATACTTGATAAAGCGTATGGACCATATAAAGATTTAAATGGCGAATTAAGGTTAGGAAATTCTATTATTCATAAATCAGAAGAAAAATGTATTCTAGACAGTGGGGAAACATGGGATTTCACTACAGTCTTATATTACTAACCATGAAATGTATAGATATACCAAATGGCCCTTTTTATCGAAACGAAAAAAATCGAAACGAGGCGACCCCTTACAGAGTAAGACTGCTGAGAGTGGCAGGCATACTAAGCGTTCGGCTTTTGAGGCCGGCGTTCGATTCCAATTACTTGTTTATGTTATTTTGGTATTTTTAATCGGGTTTCCAACGTTTTTAAGACGTTTACTCTGGATATCAATGTTTTGATCGTTATCCATAAACAGCCCAAAGAATTTAGCACCATTTTTCTTAAAATTCTCAGTATTGTATTTATCACTTGAAAAGTGACCAAACTTGTCTACGGACATGTTGTGAATAGCTAAACCATTGAATATTTATTATATTTATAATAGCTCTATTGTCTTAAGTCAATATTTTAACAATGTAATTGACTCCCTAATTTTAGCATTTTCCTTATTAATATATTTTCTCAACGCAATATTTTCACTATTGATGTAAGAAATCAAAAACGTCCTAAGTTCATTCAAGTTATTTGTATTTATACTCTTTAATTTAACATTTTCACTTATAAGATATTCTCTCAATTCATTATTTTCACTATTAATAAACGTATACAAATAGTTTTTTGATTCTTGTAAGATTTTCGCAAAAACTTATATTATTCTCTTTAAGGTTTTTTAAAAATCGTATTGTTATATATATTAATATCACTTCTTAATTTTTCGATATTAGCTTTATTTAAACATTCGTTTATAGATTTATCTACTTCATCAACTTTATTATGTATGAGAAGCTCCAAATCCTCTTTTGATTTGAATAATATATTTTGAACATAAAGTTTATTGTCAACAGAATCTTTAAAATTTTTAGCTCAGGAGTAATGTTCAAACTTGTCGTAACTCATTTTAATAATGTCAGTTAATTGCAAATATTTTTTCCTTTAATAAATTTATTCGATATTTTTGCTTTCCGAAGTTCTTCAACAATTTCATTAGGATCATCTTAGTATATATAGTTTGGTTTATATGTATTGAGCTTCATTATACCACTACCGGATATAGATGATTTTGATTGATTTGGAGTTGATATGGCAATTGGTACTGTTTTATGAAAAATAACTTTTTGAGATAATTTTGGAAAAAGATGTTTAATTATAGTTAAATATTTTTTCGAACGGTTTCCTTTAAGTTGTCCATCAGGTTTGTAATGTTTTTTGTGAGCAGAAGTTTTTATTAGAATATATTTGTCGGAACAGAGAAATCACTTTCTTTGCAATTAGGCATACTGGCAGCACAGCTTTCAACCTCTGACCCCCGCCATAATATCACCCGCTTCAGCACGCCATGATCGAGCACTTGTGCACGGCGTGAGTATTATGGTGCGGTCTTAGCCATCGTGTATGAGCCCAACCGCACTCTCTCTTAGTGCCACAGTGTCTTGAGCAATGTCCTCAACATTGTCACACTCATCATCTCTCAAATCTATCAACTCCTCCGATACATTGTTGCTTGGAAAAGCTCGCAAATACTCATGTGCATACTTAAACGTGCGCTTGCTCGTCAATGACTTTAATAAATATCTGTCTCCATCAAGTATTTCGATTATCTCAAAAGGTCCCTTAAACTTGGGATCTAACTTCGTTTGATTTCGTTCTTCCCTCTTGAGTAGGACATGATCACCAAGCTTATATTTTACAATTTTTGCTTTATTTTTATCAAACCTAGCCTTATCATATTTAGCGTTATTCACCATGTTATCTTTCGCTTGTGCTCTTATTAAATCTTTATCAATTGTTTTTTCATCTGATATTGTTATCATTCCTAACGGCCTTGCCTCTTTACCGATTAGCAATTCTAACGGACTATATTTCGTTACACGATTTGTCGTGCAATTTATTGCCAGCTGTATGTCTTTTAAAGCGTCTTGCCAGGATCGCTGACTACTCTCAACCGCTGTGAGCATGCTCTTCAAGGTGCTCATGACACGCTCTACTTGGCCGTTTGCTCGACTGGCGCCCGTCGCAATCAGGTGTAAACCTATCTTCTGCGAAGAACAAAATTCCCTAAACCTTGTGCTAGCAAAACATCTACCCTGATCAGCTATGATGCGTGCCGGCACTCCGAATAGTGCAACAGTTTCTTTGACTGCCTTAATGCAGTTTTCCGTATTAAGGTTCAGCGTATGTTGAAGGTGAACAAATTTTGTGAATGCACTTGAACTATGATGTACTCTTTTAAGTCGTTTTTGCCACTTAATTTTCCGGTTATATCAATATGCACAGTGTGCCAGGGTATGTCATCTTTAGGAATCGGGTGCATTTCTATTTGTGGCTTACCAGATGGTGGTTTTGACACTCTACAGGTAATGCAATTTTCTACAAACTTTTTCACATACTTAGACATCTTCTCGAACCAGTAGTTGGCATACATTTTGTCTAGAGTTTTCTTCCAGCCTAAATGCATTATGGCTTCGTGAACATTGTTAATGACTGACCATCTAAAGGCTCTAGGTATTACAGGCAAACATTTTGTGCTGCCATTTCTTTGAATCCTTCGATATAATACTCCTGCTCTCAATTCGTACGACGCTGAGATAGCTTCTCCCATCTTATGGTTTCGCAATTTTAAGGTTATGGAAGCAATGTCAGAATCTCGTTGCTGTTCGGCTAGAAGCCAATCGTCGGTTATCTCAGCTAGGTTTATGTGCATTTCAACCGTTTTCGCTGAGGATTTATAATCAGTAGGCAACGGATTGCGCGAGAAAAAATCAGCATGTAACATGCGTTCTCCCTTCCTGTATTCAATGCTGAAATCAAATGATTGCAGATATGCCCACCATCTATGTACCCTTGGGGTAAGGTTAATTTTTTTGATACTTGCTTTCAGGGAGTTGCAATCTGTATGCACAATAAATTTTTGACCATGTAAATAATGGCGGAAGTGTCTTACTGCGTTGTAAACTGCGAGGGTCTCAAGCTCGTATGAATGATATTTTGCTTCAGCCATTGTCGTACATTTGCTGTAATATTCAATGACTCTGGGTCTATTTTCTATCTTGTGCATTAAAATAGCACCATATCCAATAGAACTTGCGTCTGTATGTAATTCAATTGGCTTTAGTGGATCGAAAATTGTCAAAACGGAGTCATTAGTCAAAATTGATACGATTTTTTGACGAATTTCCTCATATTCCGGCTTCCAGACAAATTTATTATTTTTGGAGGTGAGATTATATAAAGCTTTCATCTGCTCAGAAAATTTTGGTACGAATTGCCTAAAATACGAGGCTAGGCCTATGAATTGTCGCACCTGCGTTACTGACTGCGGTGACGGCAATTCGGCCAACGCTTGTATCTTGCGTGGATTTGGTCGAATTTGACCCGCTTCAACCAAGTATCCTAAATATTCTATGCTTGTTTTCAAGAACGAGCATTTTGTAATGTTAAATGAGAATCCAGCTCTAGACAAGTTTTCCAAGACCGTTTGTAGCCTTTCAAGTGCCTCTTCCTTTGTCTTCGCTAGAATTAACACGTCATCTATATAGACGATGGCATACGTTTGAGCCAAATCACCCAACGCTGGAAAATCGAGGAAGCATTTTTTAATCCAAAAGGCATGGCCAAAAATTCATACTGTCCTTCTGGCGTGACAAAAGCAGTGCGCTCGATAGAGTCTGGGTGTATTGGAACTTAGTAAAAACCACTTGCCATGTCTAAACTGGAGAAATATTTGCCTTCACTCAGTCTATTAATTTGATCAGAAATCAAAGGCAGCGGATATTTGTCAGCGACCGTATTAGCATTCAGTTCCCGATAATCGACACATAGTCGATCGGTTCCATTTTTCTTTCTTACCATCAGCATTGGGCTTGCAAATGGAGAGCAACTAGGACGTATAACGTTTGCGTCTAACAATTCTTTTACTTTATTTCGCACGACTTCTTTTTCTTCTATGCTTAACCTATACGGACGCCTTTGTACAGTTTTATTTGGGTCAAGCAGGCGGATTTCAAGTTCACCCGTAGTCACTCGCGTTTGAGGAATACCCTCAATAAATTTATCAGCATAGTTTTGCAATAATTCTAGCAGACGATTCTTATCAGTGTTGCTTAATGCTCTATCGTTATTCAGATGCTCTACGTAACTTATATCTGGCACTTTTATTAGTACATCAACAGTTTTGGTTTTGTACATTTCAAATTTGTCGGCCTCGATGGAGACTCCAAAGCCTAATCCGAGTATATCACGGCCTATCAATACATCGTATTTCAAAAATTTATCCATTATTACATGAAATAATATTTCTAAGGAGTACTGATCAATTTTAACAGTAGCCAAGATTTGCATAGTGCTATACACAGGATTTTCTCCAATACCCCTCAAAACTATCAAATTATTAATTCTTTTTCCGGAAAATTTCTCGGCACAACTCTCTCTGATGAGCGTACATTCCGCTCCAGAGTCAAAACAAAATGGAACGAACTCACCAGATTGACGCAGGATTCCTTTTGGCTCGGACACACAACAGATGTTTATACGCTTCTCATGTGATCCAACACCGCTCGTAGAAACTCCTTTCGTACATGAAGACGCAATGTGGCCAGCATCGCCACATTTGAAGCAGGTAACGGCAGATCGAACTTTAGGTAATGCTGAGTTTTTTGACACGTTGCCTTCTTCATACTTCCTCTTGCGACATTCGACCATTTTGTGTCCGAGGTTTCCACAATGATGACATTTAATGCCATATGTTTTCGATCTCTTGCGATCTGGTTCCATTGGGATATTTGGCTGTAGACCTCCATTTGACCTTCCATAAGCATAGGCCTTCAGATGCTGTTGCATCTCGTCTTGACTTTTAATATTAGTCGTATATAACATACGTTGCAGACTTTTGTCGATTTTCGATGTATGTGCCAAAACAACTGAGACTGCAATTTCCTCCATGTTCGCTGTCTTCCATTTGGATAAAAGTGACGTCACAAGACGGCTCGCATATACGGAGAGGCATTCGCCATCATTCGGTCGGCCATTAAAAATGTTCATTAAAGTTGCCGCCGATGTTTCCATTCCCACGAAACGTTGCAAAAACAATTCCTTAAAATTTTGCCAGTTCATTCCAGTATAGCATATTTGAGAAAGCCAGGGCGAGGCGCTTCCTTCTAGGGAGCCGCTGAGGGTCATCACCAGTGTACTGCCCTCAATAGGATTATCGTCAAGTATTATGTCCACAGTTTTGCACCAGGCATTTGCATCTGCGCCTGCAATGTCCGGGTTGAACTTTGGCAACGAGATGCTCTTCTTTGTTGAGGATGCTGAATTTGACATCTGCATTGCTTTAATAATCTCAAGAATATTTCGATTTTGAGATTCCAAAAGCTGACGCCACGAATCGTCAGAATTGCCTCGTGGAGGGGCATCGCCTGATCCCACTTCTGATGTCGGAACAGAGAAATCACTTTCTTTGCAATTAGGCATACTGGCAGCACAGCAAGTCCCGAGTGTCGTTATAGTCACAAAATAATTATATTTTTAGGAGCGAGCACGTCTGTTCTCTATGACTTCCACTTTTAGAATGAATAATTTTCATCGTCCTCGAGCATACTACTCATGCTCTTGTCATTCTATATTCTTCTCTGACTTTTAGTACTGTTAGTGAACATTCAACACTATAGCAAACTGGACGTTATACAACACACTCGGGCCATGCTCGGCAGAGACTATCTTTTTTGTCTCACACCATGCTTTCAGTAGCAACCCTAATACAAGTAGGACAGTTATGTTAAATAGCAGTACCTTCTGTCAAATTCTCTGATTCTTACTAACACTTAATCGTTAGCATTCAAAATAATACTCACAATAATTTATTGGATACACGACATATTTATAATTTTGTAGAGCCTAGATCGTTATAATTCTGAGGAGTATTTTCATAAATTAAGAATATAAGCCTGTAGTGAGATCCCATGTTTCCCATGATATATGAATCATAGAACTTTTTAACCTTAATTCACCATTTAAGTCTTTATATGGTCCATACGCTTTATCAAGTATCTTTATTTTTTTTATTCACTTAGATTAAACATATTTTCAACTCCAACATTAGATTGAGAGTAGAGTTGATTAACTGTTATATCATTAACATCATCATCATCATCTTTCGCATCAGCATAGACATCAGTTTGATTGATTCTTGTATTAGGATCAATAAAATCATCATCATCATAATCATTCTCATCATCTAGTTTCCGTCGTCTAAAATGCGAACTATCTAACTCTGGCTTAATTGCAGTATTTGAAAAAAGTGGCGGGTAAGACTGCTCTTCTTTCTTCGGTTTCAAAAATGCATTACATAATTTATTACTCTTAGTAACGAGTTTCTGCAATGGTGCTGTTATGGGTCTTAATTCCTCTTCCAGTTGTAAAGCGGATTCAACTTTACCTAATTTAATACTTAAAAATTTTTTTTTCAAAACATCTCTAGTCTTTAATAATTCCTTTAGTAAATTCTCATCCATTTTCTGATCTGCTATATAGTTTTAGAGCAGTAACTAATCTGTTATTCAGTTTTATAGTAGTTCAACAGCCTGTTAAGAATAGCTGATAAACAGGTTGACTGCCTGTTAGCAGTTAATGAGATGACTGAATATTAAAGACATATAATAGAGTATGTAACTATATGCCTTTTTTTCAATTTTTTGTGCAATAGAGAGAGAGGAAGATTGTATATACCGTATACAATAAAAACGAGAAAGAAGGGCTATCTTCGGCACGCCGACGATCTAATACCCTTGCAGACCCAACCTTTTCATAATGCTCATAGTGCTTTGACGTATCTAAGAAGTACCGGGAAATTAGTAAATGACGAGTTTGGTCAAGACATTTTGATAACCAAAAAGTGTTTAATCCAAAACCTGGTTTTCAACCGATCGCTCTTATGGCAGCTATATGATATATGAGGAGTATAGTAAAACTTATAAATGCCGAGTTTGGTCAAGATTTCTGGAAAAACAAAATGTTTTTCATACAAGAACTTTTCGACCGTTCGTTCCTATGGCAGCTATATGATATAGTGGTCCGATCTTAATATAATTTTGCCTATATATGAGGAGTAAAGTAAAACTAATAAATGTAGAGTTTGCTCTAGATATCTTAATAAACAAAATGTTTTTTCATACAAAAACTTAATTTTCGACCGATTGTTCCTATGGCAGCTATTTGATATAGTGGATTAATAGGATTTTGCATGCATATGAGGAGTATAGTAAAACTAATAAATGCCGAGATTGGTCACGATATCTTGAAAAATAAAATGTTTTTTCATACGACTTAATTTTAGTGAAAATAATAAGTTGAAATATATATTTTTATAGTAACTGAACGCGTAAAACTTAATTGGCGCAGTCGGTAGGATATGTCGGGAAAATGTAAAGATCGCTAAAGGACAATCGCGACCGATCAACGGAAAATCTCAACGCTTTCATTAAAAGGATCTATTACATCCTACACCTTTATCCAACCCGAAATGTTAGACAACACAGCATCTTATACGGAGCCATCGAATTGCAAGTCACTGGAGATGCTCAGAGAATTTCACAAAGGCCAGCAGCCAACACTTGGCAGGAGCTGAGAAACGCATTGATTGAAGAGTATAAAGTGCAAACACCATTTGAAGAACTCGTTCGACGCCTATACAACACAACTTAGCGAAACGTCCGTAAGTTAATCGAGGATCTCGAAAATAAATCTTTTGTTATATTAAATAAGTTAGCATTAGAAAATATACCTAGTAATGCGACACTTTACACAAATTCCATGAATAACACAATTAAAGATGTAATTACAAAAACATTTCCAGACAGGCTTTTCATGATGTTAGCCAGATACGACATTACGTCGACACAAAAACTAAAGCAAGTAGCTCAAAGAGAAGGATTATGTGAAAATAGCGTAACTGATAAACCTAAAACTAATAATGTTCAGGGAAATCAAAATAACAATCGTAGGAACATGGGAAACTATCAACAAAATGCTAACGAATCAGAGTTACCACGTACAAAATAAACAGCACAATAATTCCGAAGACAATCAAAAAGCTTACCACGAGTTCCAACAGAAATTATGTCAAGTTAGATCCCAAAATCCCTTAAATTATCAAAATCAGTCCCATTCACACTTGAATGCGCGAAACCCTCCTAATAAACGTCAAAGGGTTAGCAACAGTGGGCAGATGAAAATATTCATCAGCAAGCCTCGGAACAAACAGAAGAAATCCATTCATAAAATTGATTATGAATGATGAAGTTCTAAAATGTGTCATTGACACAGGTTCAACCATAAATAAAATGAAAACAAACCGGTTTAATTTTGCAGTTTACAATGAAACATTAAAGGTTCACACCATAAATGGGCAATTTTGGTAAATAATAAGAGCTAGAGTCACCAAAATTGACATATAGTTTCTAAAATAGAATATATATATGCATTTGATGTTGGAAGAAGAGGGTTCAGGGTATCCCCTAGTCGGGAGCTCCCGACTAGAACCTCTTACTTGTTTAATATTAGTTCTTTGCATTCTGCGAATGTTTGAAGATCTATTAATTTTTTACTAGTTTTCATTGCCCTTGTTGAATTATTCGGACTTATTATTTCTAAGTAGGCTTCTTGAAAAATTGGAAAATCTGCTTCGTTGTGGAAGTATAGCACACTTTTCTTTGTGCATAAGAATTCTTTTATTAATTCTTTGGCATGCGCGTTAGTCATGTCTTTGTATGTAATTTTTATGTTGGTTTTATGAAAGTAATTCGTAACTTTTGTTTCGTTCGCGGTTCCTTTTTCAAATTGTATTTGTCGATTATAGTAATTAAGGGGTCTTTCTGTGATTTGTAAATGGTTACTGTTGTCTTCTTGAGCACTATATATGGTTGCTCTTGTGCTAATAGTATCTTCGCCTAAGAAATTTTCGTTTAATTGTATTCTGGACAGAGCATCTGCCACATAATTTTCTTTTCCTGGGACGTATTTAATTTCGAAATCAAACTTATTTAGCTTGATTTTCCATCGTTGTAATTTTATGTTATTTAACCAGACGAGTGGTCTGTGATCACTAAGGATTTGAAATTGTCGACCAAAAAGGTAGGACCTCAAGTATTTAGTGGCCCAAGCGATTGCTAATAATTTTTTTCAATCGTTGAATAATTTATCTCATGCTCGTTGAGAGTTCTACTTGCTTAGAATATAGGATTATGCTCTTGCGAAAGGACGGCCCCTATTGCCATATTACTCGCGTCTGTAGTTAATGAAAATGGTTTTTCGAAATAAGGGTATATTAAAATTGGGTCGGATGTTATGAGTACTTTTAGCTTTTCAAACGCCTATTCGTAGTCTTTGTCATTTATATTGATTTTTGCTCCTTTTTTTAATTTAAGTGTTAATGTTTTTCCTATATTAGCGAACTTTGGTATAAATTTCCTATAGAAACCACATAATCCTAGAAATGATTTAATTTCTTTTGGGGTTTTTGGAATTGGGAATTACACAATTGCTTGTATTTTGTTGGGATTTGGTTTTATACCCTCAGTTATGATGATGTGACCGAGAAATTCAGTTTCTTTTTTCATAAACTCACTTTGTTATTCATGGCATTTGTGTAAAGTGTCGCATTGCTAGGTATATTTTCTAATGCTAACTTATTTAATATAACAAAAGATTTATTTTCGAGATCTTCGATGAACTTACGGACGTTTCCCAGGTAATTTGTGTTGTATAAGCGTCGAAGGAGTTCTTCAAATGGTGTTTGCACTTTATACTGTTCAATCAATGCGTTTCTCAGCTCCTGCCAAGTGTTGGCTGCTGTCCTTTGTGAAATTCTCTGGACATCTCCAGTGACTTGTAATGCGATGGCTCCGTATAAGATGCTGTGTTGTCTAACATCTCGGGTCGGATAAAGGTGTAGGATGTAATCGATCCTCTTAATGAAAGCGTTGAGATTTTCCGTTGATCCGTCAAAACTTGGCACCTGTCTCAGTTGTGAGAGGGCCTGGTTGAGGTGTTGTTCTGATAATTCCATGGTCATCTTAGTGTAATACACTTTTTTTTGTTTTTATTTGTTGGATGATTTTAAATAGTTTTGAGTTTGTAGTTTTGAACTTTTTTTTTTATTCTTTGATTTGCACTTTTATTTCTTTGCACTTTGTTTTTGTACTTTGTACATTTAATTTAGTTTATTGCTTGTGATTGGTTATGTGTTTTAAAAGTTTTTTTTTTTTGTGTGCGTCTTAAAAAGACCTAGTAATAACGTATTGCAGGGATCAAAAGATATGCAAAGCCAGTTGGTATTAACTGTAGTAGCTTTATTGCCCAAAGGGTCAATGTTATTAGACTACTAGTGACCCGAAGGTTCTTGTGCGGATACGTATTCGAGAAAACGTTTATTACACACCGACAACAATTTCGGTCGCGATTGTGCGTTACATCTGGGAATTAATTATCCTTTAGCGATCTTTACTTTTTCCCGACGTATCCTACCGGCTACGCCAATTAAGTTTTACGCGTTCAGTTAATGTAAAAAAATATATTTCAATTTATTATTTTCCCTGAAGGTTACTTATGTTGATTACAATCCGCTTTGGTTACCGAATCTGAACTAATTTATCTAACCATTGAGGTCGCTTAGCAAACTTCGCTCGACTCATAATTGAGTGAAGTTTGAGCTGCGTCAGCAATTATGCGTGGGATAATGCTATGGTGAGAACATTGATAGTGGCGTGATTTCACCAGGCTCTTTGTTTACAAGAATTGGAAATGTTTATACTTGTGGTTATGAGCTAAGTTATATTAAAGGGTGGGTGCGACTATGGATATGTCACTGTATATATATATATAATATGTATAATACAATATAAATAATAAAATTGTTTTATCAAAAGAATTAAAAATGTTTGTGTTTTATTAAAAGATTAGCAATTCTTCCACGGCAAGCTGCAATGGACTTATCAATTTCATTGTTCCGCTCAATTATTAATAAAATTAATGCGTTTACAGAAGATTTTCAGGATGTTGTCCTAAATGAAGAGCTGAATTTTCTGGATTCGTTTAGAAGCTACCTACTTGAGCGGTCATATTGTGATCTACATAAATCTTAATTTGGGAATCATTTAACATCTTGTCAATGGTCTTTCGATGATGCAACAGAAGGACCCGATACATGTAGCTGTTATAAGTTTATATATTAACTACATAAATGTCAATCTATTAAATCAAAATATGCTATATTAGAACAACGAATGCTTACTAAATAAAAAAAAGTGTATATATATATATAAGCTTTTATATTTGATATTTAAAAAACTCTAGTTATAGTCAAAACTAGCTGGATCGGACCACTATATCATATATCTGCCATAGAAACGATCGGTCAAAAATTAAGTTTTTGTATGAAAAAACATATTGTTTATCAAGATATCTTGACCAAACTCGGCATTTATTAGTTTTACTTTACTCCTCATATATATGCAAAATCCTATTAAGATCGGACCATTATATCATATAGCTGCCATAGAAACGATCGGTCGAAAATTAAGTTTGTGTATGAAAAACATTTTGTTTATCAAGATATCTTGACCAATCTCGGCATTTATTAGTTTTACTCTACTCCCTCAAATATATGCAAAATCCTATTAAGTTCGGACCACTATATTATATAGCTGCCATCGATTGGTCAAAAATTAAGTTTTTGTATGAAAAAACATTTTGATTATCAAGATATTTTGAACAAACTCGGAATTTATTAGTGTTACTTTACTCCTCATATATATGCAAAATCCTATTAAGATCGGACCACTATATCATATAGCTGCCATAGAAACGATCGGTCGAAAATTAATTTTTGTATGAAAAAAATTTTGTTTTGTTTGTTTGCGATAATTTATTTCCATGTTTAAATAAGATTCTGTTATGCGCAAGGTAACTATTTTTGGTACTTCATCATTTGTAATGACTTCATGTACGTTGGGCTGATACATTTTTATGAATTTGCTTTGGCAGAAATTCATAAGTTTCTACTGTACAGTTTTTATTTTGTCTACTTTGTCGCCTGGTAGTGACTTTCAGGACTTTATGTTGCATATCTTTGAGTTCTTTTATATTAATACGCGAAAGTGCGTTTGCTACGAAATTATCTTTTCCCTTTAGGTATTCTACTGTGAAGTCGTATTCTTCAAGCTCTAGCCGCATGCGAGTTAATTTCGAAGTGGGATTAGAAAAAAGATATGTCAATGGTCTGTGATCCGTATTAATAGTAAAATGTTTGCCTTAAATATATGGTCTAAAATGGGCAATTGCCCAATGAATTGCCGCTAACTCTTCTTCTGTTGTGCTCTTATTGCTTTCCCCTTTTGTAAATGAACGAGATGCATAAGCTATTGGGAGCTGAATTCCGTCACGGTTCTGAGTTAGAACCGCTCCGCAAGCTTGGTTACTAGCATCTGTTATAATGCGAAATTCTTTGCGATCAGGATATTGTAATAATGTGGGGTGCATAAGTTTTTCTTTAAGGTATTGGAATGCGTTTTGGCATTCACTTGACCATTCAAAAGTAACTTTCTTTTTACATAATCTAGTTATGTGTCGTGAATAATCGGCGAAGTTTTTTATAAATCGACGATAATAATTGCAGAATGCTACAAATCGTCTCGCGATTTCAAATTTCTTGTCATCTGGCAATACTCCTTTGTCAGAGCATTTGTGACCTAAGAATTTCACTTCATGCATAAAAAATGAACATTTTTCTGAATGCTTTAGATGATGATTTAGAGTCATGGAGGTGGAAAGGATACTACAAGGAGAGTGTTGAGCGCATCTGGGATCGTATTAGTGAGTGAGTCTCTCTCAGTGAGTGAGTCTGTCTCACTGAGTGACTCTCTCACACTGAATGAGGCTCAGCCAATGCTATTTTCAGACTAGCAATGAACTTGCATGAACATTCTCCCCCTCCCCCCCTTCCCACCCCTGGCAATATGCAGATTGCAAGGATTCCTATTGCGTGCATGTGCCAGAGATGAACGACGTTACTGAACGGGTCCTTCATGTCCGGTCTGATAGATCGGGCTGGAGTTATGCAGTTGAATTGCGGGTCAGAAAGACCACCTCTCGAAACATCTGAGTTGTCGTCTTCTTCTTCCAAGGCGTGTGACGGAAAAGCCATAGGCCCTTGCCACGCTTGCATTAATGCGGCTTACTGAACAACATGAATCGATTAGGGCCCCAGTCTCAAGTCTTTTTATCGGTTGCGAGGAGCACTATGGCGGTGGGCAGGATGCTGACCCCCTTGTGCTGGAGAAGGGACGTAAGCGACGTCCGTATAGTAGCACGTCTTAGGCTTGGGGGTGATGTGCTGCTGGAGGGCGAGGAGCCAGAAGCTCTTCTTGGGAACCTGTTGGCTGACCGAGAGCTACGGGGATCACGCATGTGGAGTAAGGTGTGGTGGTCCTTTTTGCATATTTTGCACTTGGCCCCACTGCGACATGACTCCCCTGAATGCTGATGAGCCAGGCAGTTGGAGCAATATTTGTTAATCAAAACGTCTCGGAGAGACTTCTCGGGCGTGAGCTTATCTTCCTTGATAATCACCATATCACCGACTTGAAGGTCCCTTGTAGGGGACTGCCTTTTGTTTCGCTTATGGAGCTCCTTTAAATACTCATTCTTCCACCGGAAGCAGAATTGCTGGTGGAGGCATTTGAGTCGCTGCCGGCGGCTAATTATAGAAATAGTCTTCTTTGATTACTGACTCGTTAATTGACAGAAGACGGCCGCCAACTAGGAAGTGGCCTGGACTTAGAGCCAATAAATCAGTTGGAACTTCCGACATTGGAGAGATTGGCCTGGGGTTAAGGCAGGCTTCAATCTTGGAGAGGAGAGTCGCGAACTCCTCACATGTATATTATGAGGATGCGGTGGATTTGTATAAGTAGGTTTTAAAGCTTTTGGCACATGCTTCCCACAATCCGCCCATGTGAGGAGCGCCAGGAAGATTGAAATGCCAACATAAGTTTCCATGGCTATGCTTGGAAAATATAAGCTCTTTGGTCGCTTGCAACAAATCCCTCGAAAGAACGGATGACGATTCCACAAATGTTTTCCTATTATCTGAGTACATATGTTGTGGAAGGCCACGTCTTGCTATAAATCGCGAAAATGTGGCTAAGAATCTCTCAGTGGTTAGATCTGTGGTGGCTTGTAAATGGATTGCTTTCGTGCTAAAACAAACGAAGACACAGACATAACCCTTGGTAATTTTGCATGCTCGACCAATGTAGTTTTTAATATCGAAAGGTCCGGCAAAGTCTACACCCGTGTGTGTGAAGGGTCGGGAAAAGGTTGATCTCGCCCTTGGGAGCTCGCCATTAAGTTGGGTCTGGAGACGTCTACGGTGTATTACACAGAGCTTCCAGGAGTTTATGACAGATAATACCAAGACCTTGAGCTTAGGGATCCTGATTGCCTCCGTGAAAACAAATAAGGTGGGTAAATCGGACCAGGAGGCGTGAAAAATCACAATTGGCCGGAATGATTATGTCGCTCAGCGTAGCCTAAAAAGGTTGACGTTCTCACCCGTGCACAGGATCGCAGAATACCCCTTTGATCGATGAAAGGGGTTAAATTGCGAATGCTGCTTGATCCTTGAATTGGAGGTAACAGCTAAACTTAGCTTAGCGTTGAGTATACTCGATAAGTCGGAACTGAACTCTCGTAAGTTCTTCATTACGGAGCTCGACGGGAAAATGGATCGCTGGATTTCTACAGCGCTGGATAAATCGACAGACATATGCGATAACTCGCAATTCCTTGTCGAATCTGGAGAATCGTTCCAGAAGGTTGCGCGTTGTTCAATCTCTTCCTCAAGTACCGTAATAAAACTGGCCATTGGTTTTGTGGTAGTTGTAACCATTCCGGTCCATGCCACCACAAAGTGCGGCCAATAGGTCCCGAGGAGAAACCCCCCGACTAGCTAGGTCAGCTGGGTTATGTTCGGATCGAACATGGGACCATTTGCCATTGGTTGATGTTCTCTTGGCTACCCGGTTGGCCACAGAGGTAGACCATTTGCATGGAGGTTTATCCAACCAGGCAAGAACAAAAGTGGAGTCCGTCCAATTGAAATTTTCTCTACTCTGGATGGGGAGTTGAGGAATAAGAGCCGTGGAGAGCTCGGAAAGAAGAGCGGCGCCACACAGCTCTAAGCGTGGTAGTGATACCGTCTTAACTGGTGCGACTCTCGTTTTTTGCTGCGAGAAGGTGAGTGGAAATGCATCAGCTGATCTCAACGTGCAAATAAAGTGCAGAACCATATTAGAAACTGCACCTTTGCCTTTTGCTGAGAATCGACCCATCTTGGAATACGGATCTCTTCGAGAGAGGGATAGTCGGCTAGGAAGTCATGGCAACGTTGAACGAGATCTTCCGGCAGGAAACCCCAGCTCTAGGAGCCAGATCCCTTGCATGAAAATCTTTGCTCGAACTATCACAGGTGCTAGCCATCCAGCAGGATCGAACAATTTCGCAATCAGTAATAGTACTTCCCGTTTAGTGAGCGAAGGCTGGGATACCATTTTGGACGGATCAAAAAAAAACTGGTCTGTTGTGGATTGCCATCGAATGCCTAGCGTTTTAGTGACGCTGGCCTCTTCGATTTCTAAGAAATCCACACACAGTAAGTGGTCCCTTGGTATTCCTTTTAACACTTCCATTGTGTTGGATGTCCACTTTCTCAGAGGGAACCCGGCTCTGTCGAGTGCCATGAGGAGTTCTGCAATGGCTGAAATTGCTGCTAGAACATCATCGACATACATATAATTTTCAATTATATCGGATGCGATAGGCATTGTTCTCGTATATCACGAGCAAGGGCAGAGCTTACCCCAAAGGTAACTGTATTGAATTCGAAGTCGCAAAGTTCTTCGTTCTCATTGCGAAATAGTATTCGTTGGTGACCTCTTTTGTTACTAGTTTGACTGGAATGTCCTCCACCTCCCAAAATTTTGTGAGAATGACGTCTAATTGCTCTTCTTGAGAGACAGATATTCGAGTCGAGATTGACGAGATTGCGGTGGATGCGGTCTTTGAAATTGGGTCTGTTAAAATCCACCCGAAAATAGTTTCCTGGCCCAGCAACGTGCCACATATATTAGGATGGGAGCCGCCTGTTAGTATGGACGGATATCAGCGCCAATCAGCTAACTGGAGTTTTAGCATGGTTGTCAATAAACTTTAGGGGATCGAACATGATGGTAGATTCCCTGCCAAATGTGGTAGGTCGTAGGAAGAGCCAATAATAAAATGGCAGAGCTTGCGCGGCTGGGCTGCAAAAGCTTGATTTAATCCCGATACTTGTGCCTGTACGGATTTGTACGGCAGAGTTATCAGGTGGAAGAGTCGCTCGGAAATAAATGTTGCCTCTGATCCCGAGTCGATCAGTGCACGAGCTGTATAATTTACACCCAAATGACGAACATATATAACAGCCGTACTTAGGAGAACACCGTAGGTGTTAATTGCAACATAATTGTGAACACTCGTTTGTTGGGATGGAGTGGACTGTATGGATTGATTGGCAGGAGCTTTTGCTTGTAGCATTGGGACTACCGCAGGGCCCAATTGTGGAGTGTCACTACGATGCAAGAGCGTATTGTTTTGTTTTTCTCGAGATGGTCTGTTCCCATTAGGAGAGTGTTAATTTGGGTAATTTAGAGGAACGTAGGAACACGAGGATACAGTCCCAGTTTTCTATGTTGATTTCGGACAACTCCAGAGCTGTTAAGCAACCTTGAATGGTGCTCTGAAGTTCCTAATTGGGAGATTGGCTGCAGGTTGAAAAGAATCTTGAGCTGGCTGTTGACTAACATTTTCGGTTCTCAAAACGCTCAGTCAGATTGGCCCAGGCTGATCGGAAGCCTTCGATAGTCAAAGGTGACTTCGATACAATCGCCAAACTGTCGGCGGCCGACTGATTTTTAACAGTGGACTTTGCCTCTAAGAGGTGCCTTAACAATTCCCCTTGGCGTGGACGCGGATGAGTCGCTTTTAGTCCGGGGCTGCTGTTGGAGACGGAGAAGTTCTGGAGGTGCTTCCGGACGGAACTGCTAATTGATGCTTTGTTTCTTCCCCTTTGCCAGCTGGCGGAAGCGATTGGGTAGGAAAACAAAGGTGCTCGCTTCTAATAGAAGAGGTTGCGAGACTTGAAACAAAGAAACACTGGAATGCCGATACAGGTAAATAATCGAGTTTATAATTTGATTGAGATTGCGGAAGACTTAAATAATTGTGCTTAAAATCAAAATTTATTTGATTTGATCAATTTAATTAATACATTTATTTGATTTGATAATTTAAAACAAGTAAGAGGTTCTAGTCGGGAGCTCCTGACTAGGGGATACCCTGAACCCTCTTATTCCAACACCAAATAAATTAATAAAATAAAGTTCCCTTGGCAGGGCTCGAATTTACAACTGACCGCATTACTTACTGTCGACTCTACTCAACAGCCACACCAGCAAAAAATAATAAAACTTTCCCCGGTAGGGCTCGAACTCGTGACAGACCGCATCACTTGCTATGCCTCTACTCAGCAGCGACACCAACAATTAAGTACTTATGATAAAAAAGGAACTAAAATAACATTACAAAAATAAAGATGCAATTACCATGCTATTAGAATGCGAAGCAGACGCGAATACAGAAATTCTTTAAGCTGCTGCCCCATTCAATTGCGCAGTTGCATATAACTTTGGTTTTTCTTAACCGATCATTATGAAATTTTCTACAGTATATCTTATTGTACCATAGAATATTTGTGTATTCCGAAAAAATCAATTACATTTAAATTGTGGTTTAAATTGGTTGGCAATAAAAGTTGGGTTATTAACTTGATTTTTAGCTCTAGGGTGGTAGCGGGGAGGTGGCGATAGGTTTGAAATTATAGATACTTGAAATATCTATAATATTCTAGAAGCAACATATCATGCTCTTATTATTTACCCAATTTGCTAAAAAAAAAAACAGGATTGCTTGGCAACGGAGTAAGTTATCGATTATCGGAAACAAACTCGATCTGCGCGGAAACTAGGAGCATCTACATCTAAAATTTCAAGTCTCTAGCTCTTATAGGTTCTGAGATCCTTTGGCTCATACATACGGACTGACGGACGGACAGACAGACGGACATGACTAGATCGACTCGGCTATTGATGCTGATCAAGAATATATATACTTTATGGGGTCGGATATATATATATATACTTATGGGGTCCTTCTGCCTGTTACATACATTTGGATTGTGCACAAATACAATATACCCTTATACCCATTTCTAATGGGTTCAGGGTATACAAATATAAGATTATTTATAAAACAAGGGAATTAATAATAAAGAATTTCGATGCTCGTTTTCGATAATTTTATTATTGTATTATTCTTTGAATACGGTAACGAATAAATTATTTTTACCTTTCGTGTGTGGTTCTAATAAAATACCCACAATTGTGGCTGAGTACACACCGCTGACAAATGTGGAGCTTTGAGTGTTTTTGTTCCCTTACAATAGATAAATAGTAATATTAGTATATTAATTATAATACGTCGTGTTTTTATTTGTGCGTCTAGGAACAACAACAATTATATTTGACTGTGTGTAATTGCTTACAAACATGTAAGCAGAAATGCAGTTCGGCAGCTGTTGGTTTATACGTGTGTATGTGTATGTATGTATATAAGTTATTTAGGTGTAGTAGCAGGTAGCCGTGGGGATCCCGCGTAGCTGCTGATTGTGAATTCCAGGTCCAGCGTCGCTTCCGTGAGGAAGTCAATCCAAGGTGAACACTGATACGATTTTTATGATGATTACGTTGGAGGACTTGACTTCGTCCCCTTTGGTGATTATTGCCCTTGTGGTGCAATAATATGATCAATAAGAACAAATGTTACGGTTATGAGCCGGAGTACGAAATAGACAACTTGTGTCTTCTTTATTAAAAAGCGAACTAAAGCTAAAGACAAATGCAAAACATAATTCTACTTAGCAAAGTCAATGCGTCGCGCCATCGGACCACAGTCGGCATGCCGACTCAGCATTCTCAGAGTCGCAGCACACCAGCAAAGAAGTGTCATGCGATCGCTGCTGATTGTTGCCAGTGCAGAGCACTGAACTCACAATATGGCGTGTCAGCATCATTCATGTGTTGTTGCTTAGTTGCTATAGTATTTATGTGTTAACTGCCCCCCCCTCTCAAGTTTATGGCCGTCCTCGGCCATGTTAAAGTTGTCGATCACACCTTGGATCTTTATCGATGCTCGTATCTTCCTTATTGCCTGGACAAGGATGAGTGAGGCAATGAGACCCACATTCAGTATTACTCCGCCAGTGAACCATAACTTGGGCGATCCAGCATTATCGATGTCTTCCTTCACCTCTTGGATGGAGCGTAAGTTTTCGTTGCTCATTCGGTGTAGTAGTGGGATACTCAGAGTCAAGTCATGCCCGATGATCCTTAGAAGTGTTACGATGCCGGGAATTTTATCCATTGCTTTCCGCTCGTTTATAAACTCGGTTCCGTTGACGATAGCTACTCGTTCAAATGTTATTAAGTGTGTTCCTTTTGCGATTACTTCGGGGCTATCATCTGTGCGGACGCGGGCAGTCGCCTCGTTGATGATGATCACGCCATGATCGACGGGCATTACTTCTTTTAGGTGACTGGGTTGAGTATGGCATAGAGCCATGCTTCCCGCGTAGAGTAACGTCGCGCAGGACCCGTGTCGAGATCGCGCGCAAAAGCTGATGTGTGTGGTCTGGATGCACTCAGTGACTGCAAAGGTATCCTTTTCGCATTCGGCCAGTGAGTTCTCGTCGAGACGTAGTATGGTGTGATTGTGAGACACGGGATAAATGGTGATCTTTTTGCATCTGGCTTCGGCCCTTGGGAAGGCTATTAGTATGTGAATTATATCGTCGGACTGAAGGACCCTAATCTTTGAGGCTTCTATTAAACTAACTATTGGAGTGTCCTGTTTGACAAGTGAATTCAAATCTGCGTGATTTAATATTGTAGGGTTTACTATACCAGATTTTGCCAAGGTTATTGTGAGAATTAAATTTTGAATTTCGATGGTTATCATTCTGTTTCTAGCCAAAAGCGTCTCATACAAGTGTGGAGTGTCAGTTAATTTATTTTTTGAGCTTTTATTATCTGGTTTACGGCATCATTTAGTTTGTTTATTTGTTTCTGTGTCTCGGAATTTATGGCTATTTGTCTGGAATTTGATTCGATTAATTGGGCTTCTGTTACCCTGATTTTTAAGAAATCAGAGGCATCTTGGGTACCTGCTACTACCTTCAGGGCTGTGCCTAGGAAGTCTAAACTTCTAGCCATTCTATGGTGTATCTTGAGTACGGACAGTAGTGTTTTTAAGTGGTCGGAATCAACATCAAGCAGTTTGCGCATATGTGATTGTGGGAACAAATCGGACAATTTTTCTGTTTCTTCTATTATGTTAACGAATTCGGAAAGGTTACTAGTGTGTCTTAAGTAGTCACGGTGTTCGAACACCAATACTTCACCGTCTATTACAGGGATGTAGTTGGCATGCGAGAAGTCGGTGATTCGAGCATTTGCTATTGCAAGGATGGTAAGCGCTATGAAGGTGAACCTGTAATTGGATTAAGCGGTGAAATTGTGGTGCTTTGTCTTGGGGAACTTATTTCCTAACTAAATATAAGGTAAAACTATTTTAGGTTGTCCTTGTGGACCACCCTCCCCTTAATTAAGACAGACGTTCCTAGGTCTACTTGTATTTCCTGTCTGGTGCAGAGAGGAGTTAGCTTGTTTCCTAACCTCTTGTTGTTTTTGAGGAATACTTCCTCTCCTACCTTAAATACGCGGTTTTTCCTATTTACGTTACACCTTTCTATGGTGTTTTGTTGGGCTTTTGCCATACCTGAACTGCGCTTTTCGGTTCCCTCATGAAGAATTTCAACTGGTTTTTCGCAAATGACCAAGTGTAGCGATTTATTGTATTCTACTGTTGCTCTCAGTATTAGTTCGATCGTGTCCTCGATTTTTTTGTCAATCTTTAGGCACCTAGCGATCTCAACTAACGTACTGTGGAATCGTTCCACTTGGCCATTTGATGAACTGTGTAAAGGCGGAGCGTTTACAATATCGATGTTATATTGGTTTTTCAACATGGACGTAATGGTCTCTGAGTTGAATGAAGGTTCATTATCGCAACTGGTACTGGTTGTACTAAGGCGAATTTGGAAAACTTTTCGATGCAAGTCAAAAATTGTTTTTTGTCGGTTGAGAATATGTCTATGTGCAACATTTCGCCGGTGTATTGTGGGATCGGAGTTTCGCCAAGCTGCTGTTTCTTGGGATGTCTGTCATATTTTGCTTGCGTGCAAACTTTGCAGTTTGAGACTACTTCTTGGGCTAATCTGCTCATGTTCGGAAAGTAGTAGTCACGCAAGATTTGTTTGACATTTTCTTCGGCTGCTCTGTGCGCCCTGTTGTGCTCACTATTTATTATTTCCAACTGATCGCTTGGATCGCTTACCCGTTATGTCTTGTACGAGATTTTTACAAAACCGGAATTTTGTAGAAGGAAAATGGGCAATCAGTTCGTGTTGGAAACTTGCTAATGTGGGAAGGTTGCAATGGATCGCGTTCACAACCTCCGTATTTACAACTTCCTTGAGGGTTTCTAAAATGCTGCTCTTAGCAGTAAAATTGATCAAGTGGCGAGTTTTGTTGCGGAATAAAACTATGATGCGTTTCAATGGGAAACGCACTTCTTCGATCTGGTTTCTGAAGCAGTTTAACGGTTTGTCCGTGGCCTCGACCGTGTAGGCCAGTAAAATTTCGCTGTGAACGGTTGCAGCGTCCGATTGGGGCTCATTTTGTAGGGCATTGAGATTTTGTCTAGACAATGCATCTGCTACAGAATTTTCTTTGCCAGGCTTGTAGCAAACTTTGGCGTTGATTGGTCGATGTAGGCTTTCCATCTTTTTATTTTGGCATTGGTATTTTTGTCTGCTACTGCAAAGGTGAGAGGCTGGTGGTCAGTGAAAATGTTAATTTCTCTGGAGCCGTATAGGTAGTTTTGCAATTTACCTAAAGCCCACACGATAGCTAGCAACTCCCTTTCGTTTGTTGCGTAGTTCAGTTCTGGACTTTTTAGGGTACGAGAAATCATGGTAATGGGTCTGCCTTCTTGGGATAGGACTGCGCCGATTCCGTTTGCTGAGGCAACAGTGGTTAGGTCAAAAGCTTTTTTGAAATCTGGGTACATCAAAATTACGTCTTCTGACGCCAAGATGTTGCGCAGGCGTTGAAACGCGTTGCGCTGGGTTTCGTTGAACTCGACTGCTATTTTCTTTGACGTATGCTTACTCACCGAACCATTTTCTCCTTTTAGAATGTCGCTTATTGGGCGAGCTATGGATGCAAAGTCTTTTATGAAGACTCTGTAATAGCTTGCCAGACCCAGGAAAGATCTGACACTGTAGACGCTTTTGGGTTCGGGGTACTCTTGAATGGCCTTGACCTTCTTTGGGTCGGATTTGGTGCCGTCTTTGCTTACGATGAAACCAAGATACTCTACGCTTTCTTTAAAAAAGTTGGTTTTCTCCTGGCTCACCCTCATATTGGCTTCAATCAGGCACTTGAGTACTGTGTCAATGTGCCTGACATGGTCTACTTCGTTTTTTGAGAAAACTATGACATCGTCTACGTAGACGTAACAAATTTTCCCAATATGTTCCCTTAGAACATCATCGATTGCCCTTTGGAAGATGCTGCCCGCATTCTTAAGACCAAATGGCAGTCGGCAGAATTCATATTTGCCACCGCAAACATGGAATGCTGTTTTTTCGCGGTCATGTTCTGCAAGGTATATTTGGTGATACCCTGACTCTGGATCAAGGGTAGTGAAGTATTTAGCGTTTCCCAGGTTCGCTAGAATCATGGGAATGCTGGGCATCGGGTAACGGTCAGGTATAGTCTTCTCGTTCAGTTTCCTGAAGTCGATGACTAATCTTTTGTTTCCGTTGCCATAGGCGTCTGTGCCTTTTTTGTCAACAACCCACGTTGGGCTGTTGTAGGGCGACCTTGATGGTCTAATGATGCCGTCTTTTAGTAGTTGCTTGACCTCATTATTTATGAAGTCGGACACGCCCATTAGACTTGGGTAACTTCTGGCATATATTGGCTCGTTGTCAATCGTACGGATTGTGGCGGTGACAGAGGTGTTGAAAGGGAGTGCTTCTTCCGTTGCCTTTTTCCTCTTAAGTATCATGTTCCTGAACTCTTTTTTGATAGAGATCGGATCTACGATGTCGTTTACATCGGTGAAATTTACATCAGTGCACTTCTGGTATTGAATTTCTTCAGAAATGCCCTGATACTCTAGTAGACTCTTTGCAAGGTTCAACTGTACCCCGGCTTGTGTTAACAAGTCGAATCCAATAATGGCATCGAACGAACTAAGTGTGTCTAATAGAAAAAAGGGGGAAGTGTGATTAAAAATGTTTAACAGGCATTTTTCGTTTATTTCAGTGGACCCGTGGATCGAATTCACCGAGAAGGGTTTGGCGACCGGCAATATGGTTTTCAGCTCCTTTACGGGCTTAACATAGTTTTTTGCCCCGCCAGTATCGATTAGCATTTTTAATGGTCTCCCAGCCAACCGTCGTTCGATGAACGACTAAAAAATGGACAGAGTCGGCTTGATCGTACTCTTCCTCGCTGTCAATTTCTTCGACAGCAGCCTTTGCGACTTTTTCGTATGCTACCTTTTGTTCTTCGGAATCCGTTTGAACAATGTTGTTAAGACGTTGCCGTCTCGGACCTGTTTGTCGCTCTGAGGAGTTCCTCCTCTTAGTAGCGTTTGACTCATTTGGTTGGTTCTGGTTGTATTCAGTAGGCTGCCTAAATTTGGAAGAAGAATCTACCTCCATCGGTTGTGGAGCTGGCTCTAGGCTTTCTTTATTAGGTTGCTCCTTTGGAGCATTTTTCTTGTGTTTGTAATGGGGGTTTCTATCTTGACCGTGGTCTTCCTTGTGGTTTTTATTCTGTTTACCATATGCTTTGTGTTTGCCGTTTTCAGCTGTTTGCGATAGTTCCTCAACAACTTTAGCATAGGAGTTTGCAAACATGCTTCTCTCAATGCTGGCTTCTGTTTCTATGGCGAGGGCTAGCGCAGAGGGTAAGTCTTTGGGTTGCGCTGGGAATACGACAGCTCTGAGCTGTTTCCTCAAGCCTGATATGAAGGAGAGCAAGGCATCGGCTCTAACTTCAGCGTTAAGCAAATCAGCGCCTTCTTGTTCGTGTGACATAACAATTTTATTAGTTACCGGAGTTAGTCTCTTTTCGACCTCATCATAGTACTGCATAAGTGTCATTTCACCCTGTCTGACCATGTCTAAGTTTTGCCTCAGTAGGCGTAAGGATGTTCGGTCGGCATAGGAGCAATCTAGTCTAGCCAGGATGGCGTCGAAATTTAGCACCGTGTTGTAGGAGATAAGTAAGGCTCCAGCAGGCCCTGTGACCTTGTTCCTAAGAATAGCTACTGCTTGGTAGGGTTCGCTCGTCGAAGGGCTTAAAAAGTTCATACGCATCGATTGCTGCTTGTCTCCAAGCAACATATTGGTCTTGTGCACCAGAGAAGTCTGGTACTGATTTTACCCCAGGAACAACAGTTATCTTTTGGTAAGAGACGACTGCTGGCGCTTTCACTTGCAACCTTTGTATTTCCTGAGTTATTGAATTTATCTGGGACTGTTGTTGCGACAGTGCCGATCTAACGGCATTGTCAATGAGAGCTTGAATCTGTGAAGGGTCCATTGTGTTAGCTACCTGATATTCTGGGCACCAACCAACTTGTTTTTCGCCTATACTATCGTCACTGTTGTACTCGGTCTTTATTTCCCTATAGGTGTTCCAGCTCATTTGTTAACCTCGATACTTGTATGAAAACTTTTTCGCATTGAGCATATAATTGTTTTAGTAGCAGTTGTTTCTTTATAATAAAACCTGCAATGGTTTTTATTTTTTATTTTTGGTAAAAGTATGCAATTGTTTTTTTTGGAAAAATGTGTATTTCTTTTCGCAACTTCTATTCTTGTGTGTTTTTTTCTTTGCTATTTGAATTCACTTGACAAACTTACATGTTTTTGTGTTATTGCCTATGAACTTGGTGGGTGTTAGGACGTTTGGGCGCCAGTTATTTAGGTGTAGTAGCAGGTAGCCGTGGGGATCCCGCGTAGCTGCTGATTGTGAATCCCAGGTCCAGCGTCGCTTCCGTGAGGAAGTCAATCCAAGGTGAACACTGATACGATTTTTATGATGATTACGTTGGAGGACTTGACTTCGTCCCCTTTGGTGATTATTGCCCTTGTGGTGCAATAATGTGATCAATAAGAACAAATGTTACGGTTATGAGCCGGAGTACGAAATAGACAACTTGTGTCTTCTTTATTAAAAAGCGAACTAAAGCTAAAGACAAATGCAAAACATAATTCTACTTAGCAAAGTCAATGCGTCGCGCCATCGGACCACAGTCGGCATGCCGACTCAGCATTCTCAGCGTCGCAGCACACCAGCAAAGAAGTGTCATGCGATCGCTGCTGATTGTTGCCAGTGCAGAGCACTGAACTCACAATATGGCGTGTCAGCATCATTCATGTGTTGTTGCTTAGTTGCTATAGTATTTATGTGTTAACTTATACGCACATATGCCGGTTGGAATTGCAATTTATTATTATAATATGGCTGTGTTATTTATTTTATTGAAAAAAAGTATGGCGAAAAAAATATGGCGGATGTTGCCGAATATATGTATATATGGAAAAGAAATTTTGTATTTAATTATCTTTGCCAAAAACATTGTGTAGGGGCGAACGATTTATATAAATCCGGCTCGAAGGACCAATGTTTGTGGGGGTGGCGTCAGATAAATAATCCTCAGGTTAGTGAAGGAAACCAGTGTTTTTTTTTTGTAGTAACACTTTATTAGAAAAATTCGGCTGCATGTAGCAAACTCTGAACATTAAGTGATTTTACATATTTTTGGTTGGAGTTATAGAGGTGGAAATGAGACCACGAGGAGAGTGCTGAGCGCATCTGGAATCGTATTAGTGAGTCAGTCTCTCTCAGTAAGTGAGTCTGCCTCACTGCGTAACTCTCTCACACTGAGTAAGGCTCAGTCAATGCTGGGTTTAAACTAGCAATGAATTGGCATGAACAAATAGGATAATTTAAATTTTGAGGAATAATTATAAACCAGTCTTCACTTGGTGTGAATCTAATTGACAATTGAATTTTTTAATGCAAAAGTATCTATTAGGAATGTCAGTTTATGATTATAAAATGTGACAAATATATTACGACTGTAATTGATGGAATGAACCTTTGATTTTTATACCCTTGCAGAGGGTATTATAATTTTGTCGTGAACTGTGTAACGCAGATAAGGAGACATCTCCGACCCCATAAAGTATATATATTCTTGATCAGCATCAACAGCCGGGCCGATATAGCCATTTCCGTCTGTCCGTTGGTCCGTCTGATTGTTTCTATGCGAACTAGTCTCTCAGTTTTAAAGCTATCTTAATGAAATTTTGCAGAAGTCCGTCTTTCTGTTGCACGCAGCACATATGCGAAAACCAGCTGGATCGGACCACTATATCATATAGCTACCATAGGAACGATAAGTCGAAAATTAAGTTTTTGTATGAAAAAATATTTTGTTTATCAAGATATCTTGACCAAACTCGGCATTTATTATTTTTATTTTACTCCTCATATATGCAAAATCCTATTAAGATCGGACCACTATATCATATAGCTGCCATAGGAACGATCGGTCGAAAATGAAGTTTTTTATGAAAAAACATTTTGCTTTTCAAGATATCTTGACCAAACTCGGCATTTATTAGCTTTTTTATATGAAAAAACATTTGTTTTTCAAGATATCTTGACCAAACTCGGCATTTATTAGTTTTACTTTACTCCTCATATATATGCAAAATACTATTAAGATCGGACCACTATATCATATATCTGCCATACGATAGATCGGTCTAAAATTAAGTTTTTTGTTTTTCAAGATATCTTGACAAAACTCGGCATTTATTAGTTTTACTTTACTCCTTATATATATGCAAAATCATATTAAGATCGGACCACTATATCATATAGCTGCCATAGGAACGATCGGTCGAAAATTAAGTTATTGTATGAAAAAGCATTATTGTTTATCAAGATATATTGACCAAACTCGGCATTTATTTGTTTTCCTCTACTCCTCATATATATGAAAAATCCAATTAAGATGGGACCACTATATCATATAGCTGCCATATGAACGATCGGTCGATAATTAAGTTTTTGTATGAAAAAACATTTTGTTTATCAAGATCTCTTGACCAAACTCGGCATTTATTAGTTTTACTTTACTCCTAATATATAGGCAAAATCCTATTAAGATCAGACCACTATATAGCTGCCATTGGAACGAACGGTAGAAAATTAAGTTTTTGTATAAAAAACATTTTTGTTTATCAAGATATCTTCACCAAACTCGGCATTTATTTGTTTTAGTTTACTCCTCATATATATGCTAAATCCTATTAGGATCGGACCACTATATCATATAGCTGCCATAGGATCGATCGGTCTAAAATGAAGTTGTTGTATGAAAAAACATATTGTTTATCAAGAAATCTTGACCAAACTCGGCATTTATTAGTTTTACTTTAATCCTCATATATATGCAAAATCCAATTAGGATCGGACCACTATATCATATAGCTGCCATAGGAAAGATCGGTCGAAAATTAAGTTTTTGTATGAAAAAACATTTTGTTTTTCAAGATCTCTTGACCAAACTCGGCATTTATTATTTTTACCATACTCCTCATATATATGCAATATACTATTAAGATTGGACCACTATATCATATATCTGCCATACGATAGATCGGTCTAAGATTAATTTTTTGTATGAAAAAACATTTTGTTTTTCAAGATCTCTTGACCAAACTCGACATTTATTATTTTTACCATACTCCTCATATATATGCAAAATCCTATTAGGATCGGACCACTATACAATATAGCAGCCATATGAACGATCGGTCGAAAATTAAGTTTTTTTATGAAAAAACATTTTGCTTTTCAAGATATATTGACCAAACTCGGCATTTATTAGTTTTCCTCTACTCCTCATATATATGCAAAATCCAATTAAGATCGGACCACTATATCATATAGCTGCCATCAGATCGATCGGTCTAAAATGAAGTTGTTGTATGAAAAAACATATTGTTTATGAAGATATCTTGACCAAACTCGTCATTTATTAGTTTTACTTTACTCCTCATATATATGCAAAATCCAATTAAGATCGGACCACTATATCATATAGCTGCCATAGGAACGATCGGTCGAAAATTAAGTTTTTGTATGAAAAAACATTTTGTTTTTCAAGATCTCTTGACCAAACTCGGCATTTATTATTTTTACCATACTCCTCATACATATGCAATATCCTATTAAGATCGGACACTATATCATATAGCTGCCATAGGAACGATCGGTCGAAAATTAATTTTTTGTATGAAAAAACATTTTGTTTTTCAAGATCTCTTGACCAAACTCGGCATTTATTATTTTTACCATACTCCTCATACATATGCAATATCCTATTAAGATCGGACACTATATAATATAGCTGCCATAGGAACGATCGGTCGAAAATTAATTTTTTGTATGAAAAAACATTTTGTTTTTCAAGATATCTTGACCAAACTCGGCATTTATTAGTTTTTTTGTATGAAAAAACATTTTGTTTTCCAAGATATCTTGACAAAACTCGGCATTTATTAGTTTTACTTTACTCCTTATATATATGCAAAATCATATTAAGATCGGACCACTATATCATATAGCTGCCATAGGAACGATCGGTCGAAAATTAAGTTATTGTATGAAAAAGCATTATTGTTTATCAAGATATCTTTACCAAACTCGGCATTTATTAGTTTTACTTTACTCCTCATATATATGCAATATACTATTAAGATTGGACCACTATATCATATATCTGCCATACGATAGATCGGTCTAAAATTAAGTTTTTTGTTTTTCAAGATATCTTGACAAAACTCGGCATTTATTAGTTTTACTTTACTCCTTATATATATGTAAAATCATATTAAGATCGGACCACTATATCATATAGCTGCCATAGGAACGATCGGTCGAAAATTAAGTTATTGTATGAAAAAGCATTATTGTTTATCAAGATATATTGACCAAACTCGGCATTTATTTGTTTTCCTCTACTCCTCATATATATGAAAAATCCAATTAAGATGGGACCACTATATCATATAGCTGCCATATGAACGATCGGTCGATAATTAAGTTTTTGTATGAAAAAACATTTTGTTTATCAAGATCTCTTGACCAAACTCGGCATTTATTAGTTTACTTTACTCCTAATATATAGGCAAAATCCTATTAAGATCAGACCACTATATAGCTGCCATTGGAACGATCGGTAGAAAATTAAGTTTTTGTATAAAAAACAGTTTTGTTTATCAAGATATCTTCACCAAACTCGGCATTTATTTGTTTTAGTTTACTCCTCATATATATGCTAAATCCTATTAGGATCGGACCACTATATCATATAGCTGCCATAGGATCGATCGGTCTAAAATGAAGTTGTTGTATGAAAAAACATATTGTTTATCAGGAAATCTTGACCAAACTCGGCATTTATTAGTTTTACTTTACTCCTCATAAATACGCAAAACTCTATTAAGATCGGACCACTATATCATATATCTGCCATACGACCGATCGTTGCTATAGCAGCTATATGATATAGTGGTCCGATTTGAATATGATTTTGCTTATATATTAGGAGTATAGTAAAACTAATAATTGCCGTTGCTGCAAGAGTTTCACCTTCCGTCCATCGTTGGGGTACACCTCTAAGGTCTCTTGTAGGCTGAGGTATCCCTTTGCTCAACGGGAGCAGCCTCTTCCAGTCCAACGTTGCTCATATACTTCTCGGTATCTGCTGCTGCTGTCCGGGGCCTATGGGCTCAGGCGGCGCCGGTGCTGGTCATCGAAAAGGCTGTCTTTGGTTTACTCGTTCGTGTCATCTGTTAAGTTACTTCTGTTGTTGTTATTAAATTTGAAATTGCTTCCGTTTGTTGTCGTTAATTCAGATTCTGTTGCTTGTGACTTTCGACTTATAAAACATGTTGCACAATGATTATTACAATTTTTGCTCATATTATTAATCAATCTTTGTTTTTGACGAACTCTCATTATGCAGTATTATTAATTTATTTAAATTTTTTTTTATTTTCCGCACAACAATTTCAACATTTTAATTTTTATTCATTATTAGTTTTTTTTTACACAAACGGCATAGTCCTGTCACGGTCGCCATGTCATAACTCCTGGCAGGATCGCCACGTAATAACTTTCAAATAATAAGTTCGAACACAGACCGTTTGAGATTGGAGCGTCTGCTCCGTTCTGTTACTTTATTGAGAATTGTTCTGTTATGTTCGTGTTGGGTTTTATCTATGTGTTTATATGTATGTATAAGTATGTTGGTAAATACATATGTAGGCAGAAGGCATGCATATGTTGTATATGGCTTGACCGCATTCCCACGCGCCATGATCGCCTTATGTATAAGCGATGGATCGTATTGCTTGTGCGCTGGAATGTTTATGTAATTCTAAGCGGACTTTTAATGTACTTTGGGCATTTGTATATTTGTATTTATTATGACAAAGTTTCTCAATGTATTAACGGGTTATATAATGGTAGGGTAGATCTGCTACAACAGTCAATTAGCCCCATCGTCGACTTACAGTCAGCCCCGTTAAAGTCCTTTGAACATATGAGTTTGATAGAACGTATTGGAAAAAATCATGGTATACTAACCGACCTGAAAGTAGGGATGCGCTTCACGATATGAGCGCTAAGGAACTATGGGCTTCCTTGGCATTAGTTTCAGAAATTTTGCAGCAAGTTTGTAACTCACCCAGGTTAGATCAGCTCAGCTTAGCTCCGTAGTATGGAAAAAACAATATTGAAACTAAATATTAAATCCAATCGTGGGTTTGTCGTTCTACGAAGACTTTTAATATTCAATAGCTAAGCAATTAACGTTTGATGGTCCTTTCTCCCCGAGAGCCAAGGCCGGCAACATTTGTTTACTCATCATAGTATATCACAATACTACGCAATAGTTTACTCACAATACATGGCTATATCGACTCGGCTGTTGATGCTGATCAAGAGTATATATACTTTATAGGGTCGGAGATGTCTCCTTCTATGCGTTACACATTTCACGTTAAAATTATGATACCATCTGCAAGGGTATAAGAAAGTTCCTTTGGCAGGTTTCGAACTCGTAACTTACCCCAGTACTTTCCCCCGCCTTCACTTAACAGCCACACCATCCAAAAAAAAAAAAGAAATCGGTTTCTCGGTAGAGCTCGAACTCGCGACATATCACACCGATTGCCACCACCTCTACTCAACAGCCACACCTATATTTGAGTCATTGAAAAAAGAAACGAACTATAATACCAGCACTAAAAACAATACAATCAAATTAGAAACAGACGCTCATGAATGTGTGTGTAAATGTATACAAAAATTCTTGGATTTTGCGTCGCAAACACTTGATCAATCAAAATACCAAATCAATAATACAGTACATCTTATTGTACCATAGAATATTTGGGTATTGTCAAAAAGTTAATTGCAAATCAGTTGTGACGAGGCGCAAAAACTTAAACTATAAAGATAAAATCGACCCTAAACGGATACAACGCCTAAAAACGTTCTGATAGAAAACTTTAAGAAATAATTAAAACTAAATATACCTAATTGATTCCGGCACAAAAGGCAACCATGTGGAGGATGACAGGCTGGTCCACCAAACTCGCAGGCCCGTCAGTCGTGGCCCGGGTAATCGATGCGAGAAGGATCCGTCCCAGAGTGTATGTCAACGACTGCCGGCGTCTTTTTGTCTAGTCACTTACACCGAAAGTTTACAAGTAGGCGAATGGCAACGGTCGAGAGCACGCGCGCATCAAGTTAGTCCGTTTCACAAAGCCCACACTCGCCCGAGCAACAAGCAGAGCTAGAAGCAGACTCATATTTGAGCCCCCATAAAAAGAAAACTCAATCATCGCCAACAGTAATGAAAAGGATCAAAAGTTATTGATTTATAGATATGTGGTATTAACGGGGTGTTGGAGATAGCCCCCGAGCTACTAGTCTGGCTTTATATCTAATTAGATTGCCATTTTCATCACTTTTAATGGTAACGAGAAAGAAAGGCTATCTTCGGCACGCCAAAAATCTAATACGCTTGCAGATCCAATCTTTTCATAATGCATATAGTGCTTTGCCCATATCTAAGAAGCACAGGGTAAATAGTTAATGCCGAGTTGGTCAAAATATCTTGATAAAATAAATGTTTTTTCATACAAAAACTTAATTTTCGACCGATCGTTCCTATGGCAGTTATATGATATAGTGGTCCGATCTTAATAGGATTTTGCATATATGTGAGGAGTAAAACTAATACATGCCGAGTTTGGTCAAGATATCTTGATAAGCAAAATGTATTTTCTTACAAAAACTTAGTTTTCGACCGATCGATGGCCGCTTTATGAGATAGTGGTCCGATCTTAATAGGATTTTGCATATATATGAGGACCTTAGTAAAATTAATTATTGCCGAGTTTGGTCATATCTTGATAATATAAATGTTTTTTCATACAAAAACTTAATTTTCGACCAATCATTCCTATGGCAGCTATATGATGTAGTGGTCCGATCTTAATAGGATTATACATATATATGAGGAGCACAGTAAAATTAATAAATGTCAAGTTTGGTCAAGATTTCTTGAAAAACAAAATGTTTTTCATACATGTTTTTCTACTTTTCGACCGATCATTCCTATGGCAGCTATATCATATAGTGGTCCGATTCAGCTGGTTTTGACATATGTGCTGCGTGCAACAGAAAAATGGACTTCTGCAAAGCTTCATTAAGATAGCTTTAAAACTGAGAGTACTGTAAATCTTAAGAGCAATATTTATGAAAATATTACTCTAGAAAATGTGCTTTTTCTCAAAGACATCCCACACAATTTGCTGTCGGTGCCAAAGATGCAGGAAGCTGGTTTGACAATTGAGTTCAACGCAACTGGTGTAAAAGCCTTTAAGAACGGACAAGGCGCTTTTGAATTATCGCTTGTGATCATTAGCAAAAGAGAAATTTTTGAAATAGTGCGAAGTAATGTTTACTGCTTTTGAAAGTTTTACTTGTTAGCTATGAACCAAAAGTTGTGGGATATGGATAGGAACGACCGGTCGAAAATTAAGTTGATGTATGAAATAATATTTTGGATTTCAAGATATCTGAACCAAACACGGCATTTATCAGTTTTACTATACTACTCAAAGTCCTATTATCATCGGACCACTATATCATACAGCTGCCATAGGAACGACCGCTCAAAAATTAAGTTGTTGTATAAACACATTTTTTTTTTCAAGATATTTTGACGAAGCTCGGTATTTATTAGTTTTACTATACTCCTCATATATGGGCAAAATCCTATAAGGATCGAACCACTATATCAAATAGCTGTCTTAGGAACAATCGGTCGAAAATTAAGTTGTATGAAAAACATTTTGTTTTTTAAGATATCTGATCAAACTCGTCATTTATTAGTTTTACTACACTCTTATTATATATGCAAAATCCTATAAGGCTCGGACCACTATATCATATAGCTGCCATAGGAACTATCGGTCGAAAATTAAGTTGTTGTATGAAAGAACATTTTGTTTATCAAGATATCTTGACCAAACTCGGGTACCCTGAACCCATTAAAAATGGGTATAAGGGTGTATTGCATTTGTGCAATATCCAAATGTATGTAACAGACAGAAGGAAGCATCTCCGACCCCATAAAGTATATATATTCTTGATCAGCATCAATAGCCGAGTCGATCTAGCTATGTCCGTCTGTCTGTCCGTCCGTCCGTCCGTCCGTCCGTCCGTCCGTATGAGTCAAAGGCTCTCAGAACCTATAAGAGCTAGAGACTTGAATTAGATGTAGATGCTCCTAGTTTCCGCGCAGATCAAGTTTGTTTCCGATAATCGATAACTTACTCCGTTTCCAAGCAATCGATAAAAATCGATAGCGACATCCTGTTTTTTTAGCAACTTGGGTAAATAAAAAGAGCTAGAGCCACCAACCATGATATGCTGCTTCTAGAATTCTATAGATATTTCAAGTATCTTTCATTTCATACCTATCGCCACCACCCCGCTACCAACCTAGAGCTATAAATCAAGTTAATGACCCAACTTTTATTGCCAACCAATTTAAACCACAATTTAAATGCATTTGATTTTTTCAGAATACGCAAATATTCTCTGGAACAATATGATATACTGTAGAAAATTTCAAAAGGATCAGTTAAGAAAACCAAAGTTGTAAGCAACTGCGCAATTGAATGGGGCAGCAGCTATAAGAATTTCTGTATACATATACATATAGCATTCTAATAGCATGGTGTAGCATGCGTACATATGTATATACATACATATGAATAAGGCTGCAACACTTTGTTGTTATGCCAACATAATGCAAACATAAGCAGCGACTTTGTCGCAGCGCGCCTAACGCTAAGTGCCCTCTGCGCAAATTCAAGTGCATACGAAATATGATCCGCACTTGATAGCAACGACCGCCCAAATGGCTAAGTCAGCGTTCTCACGCTTGACCGTCGCTGGGTATACATATGTGCGCGCATGACTCTCTCTGACTCTCTTGTTGTATATAAGCCAAAAAACCATGTATGTAAAACGGCTGCTCACTGCTTCACGGTGGACAGCTCTAACTCCAACATTCATTGAATAAAGAACCATCAAGAAAGTCTGACGTCTTCTAATCAGACAAATATTACATGGCGTCCGTGACAATGGTCTCACTAACGTGCAGTGAATTAAATTTCAAGTGAATACTATGTGTGAAAATACATCCCAAAAACTAGTGGAAAGACAGTCAAGAAGGCTGGCAACAAACAAACAACAAACAAACAAACAAACAAATAACAACAGCAACAGCAGATGACATTTACTACAAGTCTGAAGACCTGTCTCGCCGACTGCGAGGGAACAATATAAGCAGCTTGTGCAGCCAGCACCGGCGCCCCTCCAACAACAGAAGCAGCTTGTGCAGCCAGCACCGGCGCCCCTCCAACAACTGGATCCGACAGCGCTTCCAAGAGCGCATACATTTCTTCATTACAATGCACTGCGTGCATTATTTTTTTTCATTGCACTACGATGCATATTTTTTTTATTCTTAAAAACTAATTGTAAAACTGAGCGACATAAAAGTTGCCCGGTTAGAGTGTGGCCTGAAAACCATACAAAAACCCAGGTAGGAAACAATGTAAAAATACAAAAAAAAAAAAAATAAAAAAAAAAAAAAAAGAATATATAGAAGTAAAATGAAGTAAATGAATGATAACAGAATTAGTAAACGTGTTGAAAATCTTGAGTTTGTAGAAAATTTTAAATATATAATATATGTATCACCCGCAAAAATGGGTCTATTAGATGTAAAAGCAGTAGACTCCACTGCCAATGTAATTAACAAAGTAGCAGTAGAAAATCAAGATTCAACAATGATAACAACATTACTGATAATAATAGTAATAATAATGATCCTAAATCTATTTTTCAAAATTTATAAAGTACACAATAAGTGTCTGAAGAAAAAGTATTTGAGTAAAGCAAACGACCTGGATAGGGTCTAAAACAAAAAAAAAAAATTATTAAAATACACGTATTTGTACACATATTTCAATACTAAAGAAAAAAAAAACATGAAAAGATTTTCTTATAGGGCAGTTATAAAACAGATATGGAATGGCAACAAATAAAAGCCAACCTTCAGGAAATAAAGAAAACCTTTGATAGATCAAACAAATGTCTCTCACAAAATAGAAATATTCTCCCAGAAACTTTAAATCGACACGCAAAGATATTAGTAGACTGCTTTAATGAAGCAAGAATATTAATACATAAAAACAGAGAAAAGCTAAATCAATCACACTGGTCAATAGTATCTAAATTATTGGTGAAATTCAGATCAAATTTATTATCAGTCCAAAGGAGGTACAATCTAGATATATCGATACCGACAATCTTGAACACCCCATTGACAGTAGGAACTAGTGAAGAACCAAATTTAATAGATCAGGAAGACATAGATTCAACAGAAGAAGACGAATCAGAAAGTAACACTGACCCAGAAGTTGAAGAAAAAGATCTACAAGACTTAACTATACCAGCGGTTATAAATTTACCCGAAATAGATGAAGATAATTCCTTATCAGAATCCGACACGAGCTCCAGCATTGTCGAACAAAAACCAGCAATCATGACGCAAACTAATATTGAATTTATAAACACTGCATCGAGGATTATACCGGATTTCAGCGGTAAAGCTGAAAACCTGCGTAGTTTCATAGATGCATTGGAAATTATAAAAACAATACAGGGCGCGCATGAAAACTTAGCAGTATCTTTAATAAAAACAAAACTAAAAGGACCAGCCAGGAATATAATCAGCAATGAGAATACAATTGATCAGATCATAAATAAACTTAAAACAAATGTAAAGGGCGAGTCAATCGACAATATATCTGCACGATTATTGAATCTTTCCCAGAAAAACAAAACACCCAACGTGTATACCCAAGAGATAGAAAAGTTAGCTAAGTCCCTAGAAGGAGCATATATTGAAAAAGAATATACACTAGAACAAGCTAAATCATTAAGTACCAAACAAGCTGTATCAGCAATGAAGAAAAATTGTCTAAACAAAGAAATTAAAGCTGTTATGCGTTCTCGTCAATTCAATAATATGGACGAAGCAATAGCTACATTTATTGAAACAGCCAATGATATAGCAGAAGAAACTAATACTATTATGTATTACCAAAATTACCCACAGCGCGGTGGAAATCGTGGTCGTGGTAATTATAGAGGCCGTAACTATAACAGAGGCGGCCAAGGGTACAATAATAACAATAATCACAACAACAACAACTCTAGAGGTGGCTCGAACAGAGGCGGCTCAAATAGAGGTAATAATAGAAGTAATAATCAAGTACGAGTAACACAAAGTAGCTCGGAAAACGCTCAAGCCCCCTTGAGCAACAAAACGTAAAAGTTTTTAATATAAATCTAAATCTCAGCAGCATAATTAAAATACAGAATCAAAAAAATAATAAACCATTAACATTACTAATAGATACAGGAGCTAACATATCAATTCTAAAAGATAATAGCATATGCTCTGAAATTAATCAAACCTTCAAAACAAATATTACAGGAATTGGTCAGGGAACAATTCAATCAATTGGACTAGCAACAATTGATTTACTCTTCGATTATTTCATAATCAGTCATGACTTCCAAATAGTTAATAATGAATTCCCCGTACCGTGTGACGGAATCTTGGGACTTGACTTCATTCGAAAATTCGATTGCATATTAGATTATCAAAAAGATGAATTAATACTAAAACCACAATCACTTAAATACCAAATACATGTGCCACTCTTACACAATGTTATCGACAATTCAATATTATTGCCAGCAAGGTCGGAAGTAGTGAGAAAAATCACACTTCAGTCAAATGAAGATGCTGTTTTAGTACCAAATCAAGAAATTCATCCTGGGGTATTTATAGCTAACAGCATCGTAAAAAGCAATAATGCAATAGTTCGTATTTTGAATACAACAAATAATAATATAAATATCGAAAATCCTAACATTGAATGCGAATCAATAGAAAATTACGAAATTAAATCGTTCAATAAAAACCAAACCACTAAAACTAATAAAGTCTTAAACAAATTAAAATTCCCAGACCATGTGTAAACAAAACTTACTGAATTATGCACCAAATACAGTGACATATTTGGTTTAGAATCAGAAGCAATTTCGAGTAACAACTTTTACAAACAAAAATTAAGATTAGCAGACAAAACTCCGGTTTACATTAAAAACTATAGAAATGCGGAAAGAGAAAAACCAGAAATAAATAAACAAGTAGAAAAATTGATTAAAGATGGTATAGTCGAACCATCTATATCAGAATATAATAGCCCACTTCTCTTAGTTCCTAAGAAATCACTCCCAAATTCAAAAGAAAAAAATGGCGTCTAGTAGTGGATTATAGGCAAGTAAATAAAAAACTTCTAGCAGATAAATATCCATTACCTAGAATAGAAGAAATCCTAGATCAATTGGGAAGAGCGAAATATTTCTCGTGTCTAGACCTAATGTCTGGCTTCCATCAAATTGAACTAGAAGAAAAATCTAGAAATATAACATCTTTTTCCACGAGCACTGGCTCATATCGCTTCACGCGATTACCATACGACCTTAAAGTAGCCCCAAATTCATTTATGAGAATGATGCAACTTGCTTTTTCTGGTCTAGAACCATCGCAAGCATTCCTTTATATGGATGATTTAGTTGTAATTGGTTGTTCTGAAAAGCACATGTTCAAAAATCTAACAAGCATATTCGAGCTTTGTAGAAAACACAACCTTAAATTAAATCCAGAGAAATGTTCATTCTTTATGCACGAGGTAACATACCTTGGCCATAAATGTACGGACCATGGCATCCTTCCGGATGATAAAAAATATGATGTAATTAAAAATTATCCAACCCCAACAGATCCGGATAGTGCACGACGTTTCGTCGCTTTTTGTAACTACTATAGAAGATTCATTAATAATTTCGCACAATACTCACGTCACTTGACAAGACTGTGCAAGAAAAATGTCCAATTCAAATGGACTCAAGAATGTGAAGAATCATTCCAATATCTTAAAAACGCATTAATGAAGCCTACATTATTGCAATACCCTGATTTTAGCAAAGAATTTTGCATAACCACAGATGCAAGTAAACATGCATGTGGTGCAGTACTTACACAAGACTGCAACGGTGCGCAACTACCAATTGCATATGCATCGAGAGCTTTCACGCAGGGAGAAAGTAATAAATCGACTACAGAACAGGAATTAGCAGCTATACACTGGGCAATAAAACACTTCAGACAATATATCTATGGAACGCATTTCTTAGTAAAAACAGATCATAGACCACTAGTATACTTATTTTCTATGAAGAATCCTACTTCAAAGCTGACTAGAATGAGACTAGATTTAGAAGAGTATCAATTTACAGTTGAATACCTCAAGGGGAAGAATAATCATGTTGCGGATGCATTATCTCGCATAAACGTAGAAGACTTAATACAAATGAACAGAAACATATTGATAGTCCAAACAAGGTCATCAAAAAGACAGGAAAACATCTGCGCAGATGAAAAAATTAAAATGCATGATAAAATATACGAGCCCAATGTCTACGAAGTCGTTAGCAATAGCGACGTAAAGAAATTTGTAAAAATAAAAATGAATAATTTCAAATGTTTACTCAAACGAGGCAAACAAATTATTTCAAAATTTTCAGTTAAAGATTTATATTCTAATGAAAAATTCGACTTAGGTCAATTTTTTCAAAGGCTTATTGCAGAAGCCGGAATACACAAAATCATTAACATACAGATGTCACCAAGTGAACAAATTTTTCAGTTTGTCACTATAAATGAATTTAAAAATAAGGGCAATAAACATTTATTAAATATAAAAATAGCGCTATTACAAAAAGTGACACAAGTAGACAAAAATGACGAAAGTCAAATTAATGCAATCCTGTTACATACAGGGATTACGCGTACCCTATCAAAAATAAAGAAACATTACTATTGGCCCAAAATGATACAAACCATAAAAAACTATGTAAAAACGTGTGTAGACTGCCAAAGAGCTAAAACTACAACACATACAAAGGCCCCAATGATAATAACAAATACGCCAAACACAGCTTTTGACACTGTTTTAATTGATACCATCGGCCCATTACCTCGAACCAAGAATGGCAATGAGTATGCAATAACTATAATATGCGACCTTACAAAATATCTAGTTTCAATACCAGTAACAGATAAAAGCGCAAAAACAGTAGCCAAAGCAATATTTGAATCATTTATACTAAAGTATGGTCCTATGAAGACGTTCATAACAGACATGGGTACTGAGTATAAAAATTCACTTATTAATGACTTGTGCAAATATATGAAGATAAGTAATATATTATCAACAGCACATCATCACCAGACTTTAGGAACGGTAGAAAGAAGTCATCGAACATTCAACGAATACATTCGTTCATACATCTCTATAGACAAAAATGATTGGGATGAATGGTTGAATTACTTCACATATTGTTTTAACACTACCCCATCAACAGTACATGACTACTGTCCTTATGAACTTGTTTACGGTAAACTACCAAGACAATTTACAGAATTTAACACTTTTTCACAAATAGATCCTATATACAATTTAGACGATTATGCAAAAGAGTTTAAATTTAAATTACAAATAGCATATAAAAGAGCAATTTCTATGATTGAAATAGAAAAACAAAAACGTAAAATAGAATATGATAAAAAAGTTAATGACTTAAAGTTAGAAAGGGGAAACTTAGTACTACTTAAGAATGACTCAGGTCATAAGCTAGATAATCAATATTTAGGATCCTACAAAATAATAAAAATAGAAGATAATAACAATATTGTAATCGATATTGGAAAAAAGAAACCTCAGAAAGTCAATAAGAATAGGCTAAAGTTATTCAAAAACTAATTTGAAAAAAAAAAAAAAAAAAAAATTGTTTACGTATAAAAACAAAAACAAAATTTTACTATTTTTCTATTTTATTGAAATACATGTACTTTATAAGAACAAAAATAAAACATATATTAATATACATGAATTAAAACAACATACACATAAATTAAAAATAACTACATAAATTACGTTATTTTTTTTAAAGGAGGAGATGTAGCATGCGTACATATGTATATACATACATATGAATAAGGCTGCAACACTTTGTTGTTATGCCAACATAATGCAAACATAAGCAGCGACTTTGTCGCAGCGCGCCTAACGCTAAGTGCCCTCTGCGCAAATTCAAGTGCATACGAAATATGATCCGCACTTGATAGCAACGACCGCCCAAATGGCTAAGTCAGCGTTCTCACGCTTGACCGTCGCTGGGTATACATATGTGCGCGCATGACTCTCTCTGACTCTCTTGTTGTATATAAGCCAAAAAACCATGTATGTAAAACGGCTACTCACTGCTTCACGGTGGACAGCTCTAACTCCAACATTCATTGAATAAAGAACCATCAAGAAAGTCTGACGTCTTCTAATCAGACAAATATTACAATGGTAATTGATTCTTTTTTTGTAATGTTATTTTAGTTCCGTTTTTTATCATAAGTACTTAATTGTTGGTGTGGCTGCTGAGTATAGGCATAGCAAGTGGTGCGGTCTGTCGCGAGTTCGAGCCCTACCGGGGAAAGCATTAGTATTTTTTTTTTGCTGGTGTGGCTGTTGAGTAGAGTCGACAGTAAGTAATGCGGACAGTTGCAAATTCGAGCCCTGCCAAGGGAACTTTTTTTTTTATTAATTTATTTGGTGTTGGAATAAGAGGGTTCAGGGTATCTCCTAGTCGGGAGCTCCCGACTAGAACCTCTTACTTGTTTAGTTTTACCATACTCCTCATATATATGCAATATCCTATTAAGATCGGACCACTATATCATATAGCTGCCATTGGAACGATCGGTCGAAAATTAAATTATACAAAAAAAAAAACATTATGTTTATCAAGATATCTTGACCAAACTCGGAATTTTTTAGTTTTACTATGCTCCTCATATATATGCAAAATCCTATTAATATCGGACCATTATATCATATAGCTGCCATAGGAATGACCAGTCGAATATTAAGTTGCTCTATGAAAAAACATTTTGTTTATTAAGATATCTTGTCCAAACACGGCATTTTTTAGTTTTGCTATACTCCTCATATATATGCAAAATCCTATTCAGATCGGACCACTATATCATATAGCTGCCATAGGAACGACCGGTCGAAAATTAAGTTGCATGAAAACACATTTTGTTTATCAAGATATCTTGAGCAAACTCGGCATTTATTAGTTATACCATGCTGCTATATCATATAGTTGCCATAGGAACGATCGGTCGAAAAATATATTCTTGTATGAAAAACATTTTATTTTTCAAGAAATCTTGAGCAAGCTCGGCATTTATTAGTTTAACTATGCTCCTCCATAGGAACGATCGGTGGAAAACCAATGTTTTGATAAAAAACCTTTTTTGTTTATTTAGATATCTTGACCAAAGTCGGCATTTAGTATTTATCCGGTACTTCTTAGATACGGGCAAAGCACTATGAGCATTATGAAAAGGTTGGGTCTGCAAGGGTATTAGATCTTCGGAATGCCGAAGATAGCCCTTCTGTCTCGTTTTATTTCCTATTAATCCTAACCTCGAGCACTGGAAGTAGCCTCAATGCAACATAACGGCTTTCCATAACCTAGTTTGCTGTGTGTGTGATTCGAGGTCTATCTCCCGTCTGCGTTAGTAATCCCGGCAATGTGTACGCCATTCCCATCTTCAATGAAAGTAGTAGGGGGCATGGTTCGCTTGAAGCACTTTTTCTCCCCCCTTAAAACCTCCATCCCAGCAATCTAGCAATTATTTGTAACTTGCTGGTCCTGGTAACACTGAGAGTGTTACCCCGGCTAGTAGCTTCCTTACAAGTGGCTCCCAAGCAGGGATTTAGGAGGCGTTTGGGTGCGTGGCATGTTTGCGGATTAAAGCCCCGCAAGTATGCCCAAAAAAGTGTTCACAAAAAAGTAGGCTATATAAGGTGATAAGGTGTATACATGGTATTTTTAATCAGGCATACCTGTTTATACCCTAGCAGAGGATGGGGGATACAAATATGAATTCATATATGGGCACGATATAAATCTTGGCTATTAGGTAGTCCGGCATATAAGGTAACACGTCATTTCATACCATTGAGCGCAAAAAGCGGTGAGCAGAAAGAAAACGGTTGGTCAAAAAGAAAAGGTGCACACGTATGCATAAAGGCGCGCCGCAGTCCACGTCGGCGTCGAAGGTCAGTTAAGGCATCGCGAGAGCGGCTGTTCAGTGGGACGAATTCAGGTCACGCACGGTGAAAAGTTGAATTCGTCAGTTCAGTTGGCGATAATAATGACGACGGATGTGCTTAAGAATAAATAAAACGGAGTGAACAATAAAAACAGACAAGTACAAAACAAGTAAAATGGACGAGGATAAAAAGTTCAAAGAACATCAAGTGTATTATTTTGGTTAAACAAAGGCAAAGATAGAGACAAGACAAAAGTGAGGGTTGCTCAAAATTTTAAAGATCATAGAGTGTTTCTTATTTATATTTTTTTATTTTTGGGTTTTAATTTTTGTGAAATAGACGGAAAAACACATAGAAATGAATAATAAAAACAAATAAAGAAAAAGAAAAATATATATTTACGTATATATATTGTTGTGAAAACCTTTAGCTTTAGCTTTCTATAGCTTTAGAAAAGACAAAGACAAAAGTGAGATAAATAAACCTACGGTACCGAACAGAAAAGCTAGAACTTGACTCCACAAAAGAGAGAAATCGAAATGGGCACCTAGAGTGAGTGATAAAAACTCAAAACGGAGTCAAACTCAAATAGAGTCTCAATACGCCAAAACGTTAGAGCCGCCATTCGGGGACGTTCAATTCAACGTGATGAATCAGGTAGTGTTCCCTTCAGTCCCCGGACATATTCTCAGTCGGAGATCAGACCTCTCGCAAACGTTTCCGAACAAGTCTGGAAGTGGTGTATGAGGTATGATGGCCGTTCCGAACCGCTTGAGTTCCTAGACGATACAGAGGAGCGCGCCATTACGTATGGGATTGCAGTTGATCGATTGCCTCGGGCAATCTGCGACAGGGCCGCTCGTTGGTTCTTGAGTAGAGAACTAAGGGATGTGCCATGGTCAATGTTTTGGAGGGGCTCCTAAGGCATCTTCTTTACGCCGCGCTTTTGACAAGCTTGAGGTCAAAATTCGGTCCCGCCGGCAACGCGTGGGGGAGGAATTTAAGGAGTACCTAAAAGAGTAGAGACCTTTGTTGCATCAGCCAGATATGATCCGGCGCACGAGTTGCACCGGATATGCGAGAATGCCGCCCCGAGTAAAGACTTTACGTGCGACGGCAAGACTCGGGAAGCAGGTCAGGGAGTCAGGTGGTCCCCCGGGGGATACTTCAACCTATTCCGGTCTATTCCTATCGGATCCGGAGCGACTGTTGTGGATAGACTGGCCCGCCATGCCAGCAACGCCCTCTGTGGAAGTTACCATCAGATGATGAGCCAAGAAGCCGGAACCGGGTTGCGGCGAGTATGTCGTAGTTGCGCACAGTTCGGGCACTTTGCCAGGGAATGTTCCAACCCACCCATCTTGTTCTGTTGGGTATTTGGGAAACGGGGCAGAAGTAGCTAGGATTGTTATCGTCGCACGGAGGCAGGAAACGGTCAACGGTCATAAAGAGAGAGGATACCAATAGGGAACCGAAGAAAGGAAAATTTTCCGAAAAATCCGGCCATACAGAGGGTGATTGACGAACAGGTGGATCAGCTGATCCAAAGGGGTGCCATCGAGCTTTCGCGTAGTCCGAACAGCGTCCCAATCGTCTTAGTCAATAAAAGGACTGGCGAGTAGCGCATGAACATCGACTACCAGCAGCTCAACGCGCATTCCATTCCGGAAGCTTATCCTGACCCCTGGATTAGGCATTGCGTCAAATAAAGAATAGCTTGACGACTGCCCCTGGGTTGGCTTGTCCAGACTTTTCCGCCAGATTCGTCTAGCAGACTGACGCGAGTGACTAAGTTTCTGAAAGCTGTTCACTACCGTCGGGGGAAGCTCAACGTCGTTGCCGACACACTATCAATGCATCCTATAGAGACCTGTCAACAAGCAGTGGTATTCGAGGCCCCTGAAAATGGGTCGCAAGTATGCGTGCTAAAATCGCCGAAGATGCAGCCATAAAAAGATTTTTAAGCTAAGAAATGAGACCTCTGCACTGTACATTAAATTTATATGCCAATCAACATTTAGCTTGGCATTTTATAAGCATAATTGCTTAAAATGTTTTCTTCGTAATAAAGATGTAAAAAGATGAAACCTAAGAAATTATTTTTTTGTAATAGTTTTTGTTGGGCTAATTTTTTTGTTGGGTTTAATTTTTAGCTGCTGGACCGAAAATACTGCCCCCGTTGAACGATTGAGCTTCAACAGGAAGCAGTCACAGCTTATTAGTTGCTCGCTTTATGATTCCGTTAGTTGTCTTGAGAACTGCGACTCCTGTGATGTCATCAGTTCCTTTGACCAATTCAACCACTCTAGCTAGTGGCCATTTCAAAGGAGGTAAGTTCTAGTCTTTGACAAGAACGATGTCATTGAGAGCCACACCTGGAACTGTTGCAGAAGATTTCAATATTCTTCTCGCTAGCGAGACCAAAAGACTTGGTGCATGTAGGACACTTGCTGCCAGCTATTTAGACGATTATAATTGAGCCGTGTCACACCTGGTTCTGTGAACGTGGCTTGTGGGCCACCAACCAAAAAATGAGCTGGGGTAAGAACATCAAGGTCTTCTGTATCTTCTGAAATGGGAAGCAGGGGTAAAAAGCTCCTCGAATCCCAGATCACTTGACCCCACAACCCGATACAAGTGATGTTTTGCGGTTTTTACCACCGCCTCCCAAAATCTGACGTGGCTTGCTACGAGTGCATATAAAGCGCTTCAGAGCATTGAGAAATGCACACGTAGATAGATCATTGACCAACTCCAAATGAATGGCTTTCGTGGCGAAGTAAATAAATACGCTGATGTAGCAATTTATAGGAGCTTTGTTTCGAGTGTCAGGTTTGTAGAAGAATGGTCTGCAAAAGTCTACACCAGTTATATCAAACTCTCGAGTTTCAACAAATCGCTTCTTTGGAAGATTAGCCATTATGTGCTCCACCAACATCTGATGCATTTGTTTACAATGCTGGAAACTGTTTTGCAGCTACCAATCGGCACATAGCGTGATTTAGAACAGAATAGCCGTAAACTCTAATGATGTCCTTTTGAAACCACATAAATGCAAACTCCGTACGCGGTAATGCTAGCGTCACAGAAACCGTGAACTTCTACATCGCACATTGTATTGCAAACCAACCGAGGAAAGGTGGATAATTGGATATTCCTGAAAGTTTGGCAAAGTTCCTGCCAGGCAGTATTTAGAGAAATTGGAAGACTCTCATCCCAAACCAAGTATTCCTTCCAAAGAAGCTGCATAAAGATTTTGGCCTTAACGATGACTGGTCCAACTAATCCTAGTGTGGGTCAGCACCGACACACACGAGACTCGGTAATAGGACACCCACCGAATGAGGATGGTGGCCGGATCGTTACTGTGGAGATTAGCGGGCGAACAATGCCTGCTACCATCGATGCCGGGGCCACTCGCAGCATCATGAGTGAAATTGTATACGCAAATTGACAATTCGGGGAATAGCGGAGAACGTATAAATAGGTCCGCGCTTGTTGATGCTCATCATGCCCTTGATGTTGAACCACCTAGGGATGGATGCGTGCAAAGGGCACTAAAACACACTGCGGCAATCCACAGCTGGTCTTAGAGACGGTGTCGACAACGTCGCGGGGCCTGGGACAAGAGAAGAGCCGGAAGAAGGCCTCACGTGTCAAGAAGCGGGAGTGCCTGCTTAGCAGCCAACGGAAAAGGATACGAGCGAGGAGTCGAATAAAGGCCTTCCAGGGCATGAAAGGAGAGCACCTGCTCGGCAACATAAGAGAGAGGATACCAATAGGGAACTGAAGGAAGGACAACCCGCTAAAGAAAAGGTATTTTCCGAAAAAGCCGGCCATGCAGAGGGTGATTGACGCACATGTGGATGAGCTGATCCAAAGAGGTGCCATCGAGCTTTCGCGTAGTCCGAACAGCGCCCCAATCGTCTTAGCCAAGAAGAAGACTGGCGACTAGCGCATGAACATCGACTACCGGCAGCTCAATGCGTATTCCATTCCGGAAGCTTATCCTGGCCCCTGGATTATGCATTGCGTCAATTGAAGGATAGCTTGGCGACTGCCCCTGGGTTGGCTTGTCCAGACTTTTCCGCCAGATTCGTCTAGCAGACTGACGCGAGTGAGTAAGTTTCTGAAAGCTGTTCACTACCGTCGGGGAAAGCTCAACGTCGTTGCCGACACACTATCAATGCATCCTATAGAGACCTGTCCAGACTTTTCGTCTTGCAGACTGACTCGAGTGAGTAAGTCAGAAGTTTCTGAAAGCAGCCCCTGAAAATGGGTCGCGACTATGCGTGCTAAAATCGCCGAAGAGCCAGCCATAAAAAGATTTTTAAGCTTAGAAATGAGACCTCTGCACTGTACATTAAATTTATATGACAAACAACATATAGTTTGGCATTTTATACACATAATTGCTTAAAATGTTTTCTTAGTAAAAAAGATGTAAAAAGATGAAACATAAGCAATTAATTTTTTTGTAATAGTCTTCATTAATACTAAGAATCAATCGTAACTGATACAACGAACACTCCGGCTAAGTTTGGTGATGGAGGGGAGGAGAATGTTCATTATTAGCAACACTGTGTTCACACAAGAAGTGTATCTACCCGTCGCTACTTCACTGAATTTGGTTCTGACTCTGGAACCAGAACTAAACATATTCACCACTTACACTAACACTTACAAACTTTTGCAAAGTTGCTAAGTTCAGAAAATATACACAGACGAAAAGTAAAAATACACAGACAGTAAGTAAGTTATCAATGACGCAGCGGACGTGTTACTGTTCACTCTCTAAGTCCGACGAGATCAGATCAAGACCTTATGGGAAAAGATGGGAAGATGGCGAGTACGAGTTGTGTTCCAAGCTCCAAAGACGCTTGAAGAAGCAGTGACCTTTTGGCTATGCAAGCTAAATACGATTACTCGTACTCCGTTTACGAGCGATGTGCGTCTCAACTTAGCGAAAAAATAGAAAGAGCCATTGCCTTAAATAGACAAGACAACCCCCTTCCAATTTCTACATGTCCAAGGGTTAACCATGTCCAGGTTATTTTTGTTTTTTTTTCTTGATGAAAAAATAAAATAAGAAAACGAGAAAGAAAGGCTATCTTCGGCAAGCCGAAGATCTAATACCCTTGCAGACCCAACCTTTTCATAATGCTCATAGTGATTTGCCCGTATCTAAGAATCACAGGGTAAATAGTTAATGCCGAGTTTGGGCAAGATATCTCATTATTCAATAGATCATACAATAGAATTTTATGCTAAAAACCTAGTTAAAGGATACAATTTTCTAAATAGCATCACCGACCGATGGAGGTGTTTTATTTGCCAGTCCGGCCAGCTGTGCCCCTTTTCTCAGCTAATTTTGTCAGTGACGCTATTAGAGCCTACATCTAAGCAGAAGGTTGTAAGTAGGAAAAAAGTGTTCTCAAGTAACATTAAAATAATCTTAATTTGCTATATTAATAAAGAAAATACAATAAATAGGAAAAATGAAAGTAAGAAGATTGTTAATAAAGTAAAGCAATGTAAGTTAGATAAAGAGTGTTAAGTAGATAGGACAGAGAGAAAAGTAATGGGAAATCACCGACCCGGTGGGGGAAATTTTTTAGCCTGTCCGGCAAGCTATGCCCCTGCTCATAGCTGGGAATGGACTTCCCGAAGGTATCCTGAAACCAACGACTTTATTAGGGGTAGGTACAGTTCGGTAGAGAAAACGTGATGCAAACTATTATAATTTTTACATAGCACGTGAAAAGGATTGTGCATAGCGTAGTCTGTTGTGCACGTAGATAGTAAAAAGGGGCGATAATTTCTGGTTGGTCTAGCCGGAACAGAGAATTGAAGACGCCCTAGCAGAAAAGGTGAATCTATGTCGCCAATAATCAACTTATTTAGAAGGACAACAGGAATTGTCCTACGGATGGTTAACGACGGGAGGTTGAGAAGAAGCAGTCTGCTGGAGTAGGACGGCAACCGAAGATTAGGGTCCCAATTTAAACCTCGTAAGGCAAAAAGCAGAAATTGCTTCTGAACAGATTCAATACGATCCTGGCTATTGTTATACTGTGGAGACCAGATGCAAGAGCAGTATTCAAGGATAGGGCGAACAAGAGAGATGTGCAGAAGTTTTATTATAAAAGGATCGTTAAACTCTTTAGACCATCGTTTAATGAATCCAAGTACACCTTTTGCCTCATTAACGAAGGTATCTATGTGAAGACTGAAACAGAGTTTAGAATCAAAAATTACGCCTAGATCCTTAACTGTTAGTATACGTTGCAAATGGATATTGTCGATTGTATAACTGACAAGATAAGGTGTAGTACGATTAAAAGTCATAAACATAATCTTTGAACAATTCAGATGCAATTGATTGGCCGAACACCATAGTTGCATAGCCTTCAAATCGTCTTGTAGACGAGAATGATGTAGGGGATTAGTGTATGATAGAAAAAGTTTGACATCGTCCGCATACATGAGTACACGGGCATGTGATATAACATGAGAGGGGAGATCATTTATAAAAAGAGTAAAGAGTAAATGTCCAAGATGACTACCTTGAGGAACACCAGAAGTAACGTGAACCCATTTAGAGGTAGTCAGCCTCAGCATTACCCTTTGGGTCCTACCTTTTAAATAAAAATTAATCCAAAGCTGAAGAGACAGGGGGAAACCTATTCGGTCAAGTTTAAAAAGTAAAATGTCATGGTGCACAGAGTCAAACGCCTTACTGAAGTCAATGTAAATGACATCAGTTTGCATTTTCGAAAGGAAGGCATCGTTTACCAAGGAAGTAAACTCAAGCAGATTGGTCGTAGTTGACCGATTCTTTACGAATCCATGTTGAACAGGGGAAACAACTGATTTGCAGAAATGCTGCAAATTCGAAGTGATTATTTTTTCAAATAATTTAGGAATAGCGTACAATTTTGCAATGCCCCTGTAATTTCGTATATCAGACTTCCCACCTTCCTTGTGAAGAGGAATGATATAAGATTCTTTCCAAAGAATTGGAAAGACAGAAGTTTCAAGGGATGGATTAAAAAACTTTAGCAATGGATAAAGGAGGGAAGAACTACACTCCTTGAGTAGACAACTAGGAATATTGTCCGGCCCAGGAGAGTAAGAAGACTTTAAAGAGTTTATAGCTAATAGGAGAGAGGAGTGTGAAATAAGTAGAGGAGGTATATAACTTGCGGAAGAAATAGTATAAGGGTAAGAATTAGTATTAGGACAGACTGAAGAGTAAGTTGATTGGAAAAAATTAGCAAAGAGGTTAGCAGAATCAGTGTCATTGCTAGCTTTATCCAAGCCAAGAAAAAAAGAAGATGGCAAACTTGAAGATTGCCTTTTACAACGAGTTAGATAATTCTCATAGCATTGAGAATTAAGAAGAAAGAAGTTCGACTTGGCTATGGAATATTTAGCCAAGTCTGTACACGAACCAGACTTTTTAGACTTTTTAAAATATTTGGATTTTACATTTTTTAGATGTGATAATCTGGTAGTAAATCTGGTGGTTTTGAAAAAGTAGTCGAAAGAATTTTTTTTTATTATTATTAAGTTTAGCTTTAATTTAATTTTTCTGTTATTATCTGGAACAACTTAAATTAAATTTGTATGAATATTTACAATCTACTTATTCTACTGGTAAGTCTTATATACAAATTTACAGTGTCAACTATATAAATCGATCTGGGAGATCTATTGGGTGAGACTTTCGTAGTCTCCTCCGCGTTCGGAGTCCTCCAATTCTGCGCCTATTCAGAAGACGCCTAGCCAGTCGATTAGGATGACTTCTCAGTCGCGCTATATAATTTGCGGCCTGTATATTTATTATGTCCCCGACTTTGGGCACTCCTAAGTCTTTTTCCAAGTCGGAGGTTCTCATATACCAGGGGGCACCAGACAGATATCGGAGCGTTTTTGCTTGGAGCACCCTGATTTTTGAAAGACTGGACTTTGCAGCAATACCATATACCTGGATACCATAACGCCAGGCGGGAGCTATGCAGGATTTATAAATGGTGACTTTATTTTTCAAAGATAGCGCATTTCTACCGTTCAGAAGCCATCTTAGTTTTCCTATTCTGTTCTTTAGGGTTACTGAAACACTTGTGATGTGCTTGTTAAAGTTCAAGCGTCTGTCTAGGTGCACACCTAAGTATTTGTGGCTGTTGAAGTGCGTCACCAATTGGCCGCGCAAGAAAACTCCCGGACACATGTCCCTCCGTAGCGCGTAGGTCACATTGGCGCATTTATTTAAATTAATGCCAATATTCCAGCGCTTGGCCCACATTTCAAATTGGTGGAGATATTGCTGCAGGACGTCGGTAGCTTCGTAGACACATTCATTTCTTGACAAGATGGCTGTGTCATCTGCAAAAGTGGCGATTGTAAGGTCGTGGGGGTCCGCGACTTCAATTGTAGAGCCAGTGGGCATATCGTAGGTAAAGAGGGTGTAGAGCGTGGGCCCTAGCACACTCCCTTGAGGAACGCCAGCCCCGATGGCCTTCATGTTGGACTCAACTCCATCGAGTACTACCGAAAATGACCGGTTTGTCAAATAACTCTGCACAATTATATATAGTTGAGGTGGCAGTAAGGGCTTAATTTTGCAGAGTAGCCCATCATGCCAGACTCTGTCGAAGGCTTGTTTTATGTCTAAGTACGCTGCCACTACGTACTCTTTGGCTTCGAAACCCTCGAGGATAAAATTCACCACCCTATTTAGCTATTCCGGTGTGCCATGAGATTTTCGGAACCCAAACTGAAAGGGGGGAATTTTTTCTTTAATTCTGTCCAAAGACAGCAGTCTCGTAAGCAGACAACGTTCGAATAGTTTTCCGATCGTGGGCAACAAACTAATAGGCCTGTATGAGTCTAGGGACGAGGGGCTCATTCCAGCCTTATAGATCATGCATATTCTCGCCTTTTTCCATTGGCTTGGAACATGCCCCAATCTCAATACCGCATTAAAGATTAACACTAAAAATAGGACTGCTCTGACCGGCAATGCTTTTAGTGTTATGTTGTCGATGCCATCATCGCCAGGAGCTTTTCTTATCTTAAGTGCTGCTATGTGGTCTGATACTTCGTTGACAGTGATTGGAGCAACTGGGAGGCTTAGCTGGCCTGGGCTCTCCAGTGTGAGTTGAACCCTTCTGTTCATGCTTGCCGAACTTGTATTAAAAGGCTTGAAGCGATCCTCCAAGTCTTCGGCAAATGCATCAGCCCGTTCCTTTGGGGATCTGGCCCAAGATCCATCAGGCTTTCTGATCGGAAATTTGGGGGACACTTGCTGTTTGTACCTTCTCGTCAGTCTCCATAGGGAGTGACTTGAGGATTCATCTGGAGAAACATTTTCCAAAAAACGGTCGGTTTCCCTTTGTCTATTCAGCTGCACTTTTTGACACGGTTCGACACTCTACGGTAGATCCTGTCCACAATTGGATCTCCGGTTCGACAGTACTGCCTTCTAATCCTTCTCTTAATCAGCAGTAGTGTATGGATTGCTGGCGGAAGTCTCACTTGTGGTCGTGAGCTTTCTGATCGGCTTACTGGCGCAGAAATGAGGGCTGCCGAGTGAACCTTGTTCAGGAATAGCGCATATACATCTTCGATGTCTTCTGGTGCAAGTATTTCCAAGTTTAGGTCTAGAGTTTCCTCTAGATCTCGTCGAAAAGCAGCAATGTTGGCTCCAGGAGGCAGCAGACGACCTTTAATTGTTTTGCCCTTTGGAATACAGTCGTAACCAACTACTAGTGGGATATGATCAGAGGATAGCTGAAACTCAGGCCTTATACTTAAGCCATCTGGGTGAAGTCCGTTATAAATAAAGAAGTCAATGGCACTCGGCGTGTAACTTTGGGCAAACGGGAAATGAGTGGCTTGCCCAGTCGCTAGTATTTCAGATGATGAGTTTTGCACCGCGTCCAGTAAGCAGGTGCCTCTTGCGTTAGCTCTAAAGCAACCCCAGCATCTGTTTTTGGCGTTAAAATCGCCTCCTATAAGGAACATTCTTCCTAGTCCGCTAAAAAGTTGCTGGAATTCCATTGCTGACCACGACAGTTGCGGCGGGAGATATGCCGAATCAATGGTTAATTCACCCCTGCTGGTTGCAATCTGGATGCTGGCCATTTGCAATTTCTCCATCCTTACCGGTTCATTTTGGAAATATTCGATCTCCTGCTTAGTAAGCACCGCCGCTCCTCCTCTTGCTCTATCGCTAGGATGATCCGCTTTGTGAATTTTGTAGCCTGGAATAAAGATGGATACACCGGTCTGAAGCCAGGTCTCTGTAATTAGCATCACGTCAATATTATGTTCAGTTAGGAAGTGCTTAAGCTCCTCCACATGCCCAGAGATACCACGGGCATTCCACAATCCGAGGCTTAGTGAACTGTGCATCATTTTTTGGCGTTCAATAAACTCAGACACATTTGTTTTAGGAACTGATTCGTCTCCTGAAGTTCCTTAAACATAGCTTGTAGAGTGTCGACTTTCACAGTGAGTGCTTCTATTGCAGCCTCCAGCCTTGAACTATTGTGAGGTGGGGTATCTTGGTGCTTGGGGGTAGGGTTCCTAATTGACGTCTCTTTATTGAACTTTTCCAGCCCAGTACGCAGAGTATCGGCGTACGAAATATTTCCTCGCACTAAGGTTGCTGGAATGTGTTGCTGACGGTCTTTTTTGCCACTGACATTACTCTTAAATCCTAGACTTACTTTTGGTCTTCTTTCTTTCGTTCTAGCTTTGAACACATTGCATCCCTTATGCCAAGCCTCATGGTTTCCACCGCAGTTGATACAGCAAAGATTCTCAACCAAGGTTTCTTTGCATTGAGCTGTTGGATGATTTTGAGCACACTTTCCACAGGTATAAGGCCTCATACAGTAGTTTTTTGTATGTCCAAATCCTTGGCATCTGTGGCACAGGATGGCATTCAAATTTTTCTTTGGTATTTCAACCAAGACTCTTTGTCGCCCTATTTGCTTGATTTTCAGCGCATCCTTATTATTAGGCTCGCGAGCCAAATCAATGAAAAAGAAATTATTTTGTATTAGTTCCTCAATAGCTTCACCGTTTTCCTGTTGTTGGGCCTTACGAGGACGGGGATTGTGGATACGAAGGACATTGTGTCCATATCGCATAAACTCCTCTTTAATGCTATCTTCAGGGGTGGTGCTAGCCAAATTGCGGACGATAAGCCTGAAGGCCTTGTCTTCCTTCAGTTGGTATGTAAAGTGATGTGCATTATTTTCTTTGAGAAACTGCATATATGAATTCGAGTTTTCAACGTGAACTCTTACTTTTCCTTGTGTTCCAACGTGGAGGGTATAACTATCTGACCCAATGACTGTATCAAGCTCTGCCTCCATCTGGGTCACATTGTTTACATTTTCAATGAAGATGGGGGTGGCTTCCTGGATCTGGGTACTCTGGCTTCTTTTCCCGCATTCAGCTCTACTTCCATCTCTTCTGCCAGTGCCTCGGCATGGGCTATTTCCTCCTCTGTAGGATCATCGTTTTCTTCATTATCCAGTATTGCAAATTGGTTTTTTGAGTTTATTGGGATCTCCTTTAGACGTTTGTCCATCGATATCTGAGATGCAATTAACCTCCCTTTTTTACCATTTGCGTTTGGAAAGCTTACGTTTTATTTTGGTCGTCATCCAGCTGAGTGATTTCACTGATGACTTTCCTAGTTCATTGATATTATTTTCTGATGCGCCTGCAACTACACTTTTGTAGTTAATATTTGGGATGGTGCACACTCCTCCACTTGAAGTTGTGACAGTGTAGGTAGACGCCGTTGTCGTTGCTGCAAAATTGCTACTACTGCACTTAATTGCAGTATTTGAAGCACTTACAGTATTTAGGGAAATCATTTCACGAATTTCCGCAGGTGTAGCGCCAGCAATTCTCATCATTTTAGCGAATTCTGGTCGCAGCTCTCTCGGTTGAGAGGGCGTGGATGCACTAACATCCATGCCCAAAGTTGTTTGGCTCAATGTTGTTTTTTTTCTTATTAATTTTTCACGAAAATTATAAATTTAATGGTACACAATTTTTATTTTTTTTTTATGAAAATTTACCTCTGCGTTTGACAAGCAGTCGTCGAAAGAATTGACTTAGGAATACACACATCTAAGAGGGAGATTAGGGTGATGTAAAAAAAATTAATGGCTGTATTCATATCAACTGAGTCATATAAGGAAGACCAATCGGTTGAATAAATAAGCTGATTCAGCAAAGAATAATTTCCTTTGCGAAAGCAATACCGGGGCTTATTGGCTGATGAGCACGAAATGAAAGGATTACAATTTAGCATTGCAATCTCTAAAGTTGGATGATAGACATCCTCAGGAAGAGATAAAGGAGAGGACCTAGACACATTCGAAATAAGGTAGTCGTTAACAAATACAAGGTCAAGTGTTCTAATCAAATGATTAGAAAATGAATTGATTTGAAACAACGAAAGATCAATCATGCAGTCTACAAAATCGTGCTGTGCTTAGGGCACTAGATAATTTTTGGCAGTAAATAATGACCAAGAGATGGTTTGTTAATCGAATCTGAGGATCTGAGGTAACTTTAAGCCACGTGCATCATGGCACACATCTGTTGCTGCGGTCAGTGCAAATGGCTACTCTTGGCCTGGCAAACGGTCTAGCTCAATGGCTCTCTCGCGCCATTTTTTGACGACTTTGCCTTATTCCGCATTGGTGGACGGCTGACAGTCGTTAGACTTCTCAGCGCGACATCCGATTATATTGCCTCGCCAGCTGTGACCCGAGCAATAATAATCCACTTTCATAAACAATGGCCTCGCGCCATATTGGCTTCGATTCGGCTCCAATACTGGCCCATTGGCGGTCACTGGCATTGATTACTGTGGACCATTCTTCTACAAGAGCGAAGTCCGCAACAGGCCTCCCGTGAAATACTGCATTAGCCTGTTCATATGCTTCGCTACAAGGCAGTACATTTAGAGCTTTTAACGGATTTGTCTACAATATCGTTTCTAAACGCCCTAAAACGGTTCATCCTGACTCGCACTCGACTTTCAAGGATCTGGTTCTGACGATGCGACAAACTTCGTAGGCGCTAAGAAAGAGCTGGCAGATCTGAGCCGTCTGTTCCTGAGTGACGAGCATGTTAAAGCTCTTCACGAGTTTTGCCTATCCGACTCAATTGAATGGTCGTTCATCCCTCCTCGCTCTCCACACTTTAACGGTCTATAACTATGCGAAGCACCATTTTTATCGCTCTGTCGGTTCCTCCGTCTTTGACTTCGATTCGCTGCGCACGCTCGTCTGCCACATCACGGCAATTATTAATTCTCGCCCATTACTTCCACTTTCAGAGCATCCCGATGATCTTGACGTCTTGACAGCCGCACAAGTCCTGGTACAGCGCTATCTTCGTCATACATTGAGCCTGATCGAAGGAAGCTTAATTTCAATCGGCTTAGCTATTTTGAGCGCGTCACATACCTCCAACAAGTATTTTGGGCCCGTTGGCGCGAAGAGAATTTAACGCCTCTTCAACAGCGCTCCAAATGGCGCACTACTTAGCCAGGACTTTCCATCAACGATGTCGTCCTTGTAAAGGATGAGAACCTACCGCCGCTACCGCCATTAGCTTGAGTTCTAGAGCTGATCTCGGGATTTGATGGGGTATCTAGAGTTGCAGTGCTTCAGACTGCGACTGGAGTCATACGCAGAGCCGTACGAAAGCTGTGTTTGCTGCCAAAACAAGATGATGTTGAAAGTCCCTTGCCTTCCAACGGGGGGAGGGTGTTTGGTCAAGTGACCGTTAAAGATAACAGCGACGGCTGCGTGCGGTAACAGATGAAGGCAATAATCATAATTACAGCTTAAGAGCAAATGATGTTTGCTCTTTGTAAGTTGCTGCCTACTCTCTTCATCGGCCCTTTGCTTCCTGCATTGACGCCCGCTGCCCATCGGTCTGAGCGGAGCTCAATTTCGTTCGTTTTGCATATAGCTTTTAGTTTTTCGTTTGATCGCAAGCAAGGCACAACTATTTCGAGTTGACTGCCGAGCAATATTATAACTTTTGTAAATTATAGCAAGTGCCCTGAGCGGTAAATAAATTCATTCGAAACAAAATATAAAACATAGAATTTCATTGCACACAAAGCAGTGCTAATTAATTAGTTGCTTGCAACTACACAGTTTCTATGGCAGCTTTATGATACAGTGGTCCGATCTTAATAGGATTTTGCATATATATGAGAAGCATAGTAAAACTAATAAATGCCGAGTTTGGTCAAGATATCTTGATAAACAAAATGTCTTTTCATACAACTTAATTTTCGACCGATCGTTCCTATGACAGCTATATGATATAGTCGTCCGATCCAGCTGGTTTTGACAAATGTTTTGCGTGCAACGGAAAAAGGGACTTCTGCATCTTTATCTTAAAAAATTAAATGTTTTTTCATACAACATATTAATTTTCGACCGATCGTTCCTATGGCAGCTATATGATATACTGGTCCAATCATAATATGATTTTGCCTTTATATGAAGAGTATAGTAAAACAAATAAATGCCGAGTTTGCTCAAGATATCTTGAAAAACAATTGTTTTTTCATACAACAACATAATTTTTGACCGATCGTTCCTATGGCAGCTATATGATATAGTGGTCCGATCCAGCTGGTTTTCACATATGAGCTGCGTGCAACAGAAAAAGGGAATTCTGCAAGATTTCATTAAGATAGTTTTAACACTGAGAGACTAGTTCGCATAGAAACAGACAGACGGACAGACGGTAAGACGGACAGACGGACAGGCGGACTTGGCTATATCGACTCGGCTGTTGATGCTGATCAAGAATATATATACTTAATGGAGTCGGAGATGTCCGCTTCTATGCGTTACACATTTCACGACAAAATTATAATACCCTCTGCAAGGGTATACAAATTTATTAGAAGCGAAAGAGATAGGCTATCTTCGGCACGCCGAAGATCTAATACCCTTGCTGTCTCAACCTTTTCATAATGCTTATAGTGCTTTGCCCGTATCTAAGAAGCACAGGGAAAATAGATAATGCCGAGATTGGTTAAGATATCTTGATAAACAAAAGGTTTATAATCAAAAACCTGGTTTTCGACTGATCGTTTCTATCGCAGATATGTGATATAGTGGTCTGATGTTGATAAGATTTTGTATATATATAAGGCGCATAGTTAAACTACTAAATGCCGAGTTTGGTCAATATATCGTGAAAAAGAAAATGTTTTTTCATACAACTTAATTTTCATCCGAACGTTCCATGGCAGCTATATGATATAGTGATCCGATCTTAATAGGATTTTGCCTTTATATGAGGAGTATAGTAAAACTAATAAATGCCGAGTTTGCTCAAGATATCTTGAAAAACAAATTGTTTTTTCATACAACAACTTAATTTTCGACCGATCGTTCCTATGGCAGCTATATGATATAGTGGTCCGATCTAAATATGATTTTGCTTATATATAAGGAGTACAGTACAACTAATAATTATAGAGTTTGGTCAAGATATCTTAAAAACCGAATGTTTTTTCATACAAAAAGTTAATTTTCGACCTATCGTTCCTATGGCAGTTATATTATACAGGGGTCCAATCTTAATATGATTTTGCCTATATATAAGGAGCATAGTAAAACTAATAAATGCCGAGTTTGCTCAAGATATCTTGAAAAACAAATTGTTTTTTTATACACGCATCTTCAACAGCGCTCCAAATGGCGCACTACTTAGCCAGGACTTTCCATCAACGATGTCGTCCTTGTAAAGGATGAGAACCTACCGCCGCTACCGCCATTAGCTTGAGTTCTAGAGCTGATCTCGGGATCTGCTGGGGTATCTAGAGTTGCAGTGCTTCAGCCTGCGACTGGAGTCATACGCAGAGCCGTACGAAAGCTGTGTTTGCTGCCAAAACAAGATGATGTTGAAAGTCCCTTGCCTTCCAACGGGGGGAGGGTGTTTGGTCAAATGACCGGTAGAGATAACAGCGACGGCTGCGTACAGTAACAGATGAAGGCAATAATCATAATTACAGCTTAAGTGCAAATGATGTTTGCTCTTTGTAAGTTGCTGCCTACTCTCTTCATCGGCCCTTTGCCTCCTGCATTGACGCCCGCTGCCCATCGGTCTGAGCGGAGCTCAATTTCGTTCGTTTTGCATATAGCTTTTAGTTTTTCGTTTAATCGCAAGCAAGGCACAACTATTTCGAGTTGACTGTCGAGCAATATTATAACTTTTGTAAATTATAACAAGTGCCCTGAGCGGTAAATAAATTCATTCGAAACAAAATATAAAACATCGAATTTCGTTGCACACAAAGCAGTGCTAATTAATTAGTTGCTTGTAACTACACAGTTTCTATGGCAGCTTTATGATACAGTGGTCCGATCTTAATAGGATTTTGCATATATATGAGAAGCATAGTAAAACTAATAAATGCCGAGTTTGGTCAAGATATCTTGATAAACAAAATGTTTTTTCATACAACTTAATTTTCGACCGATCGTTCCTATGACAGCTAAATGATATAGTCGTCCGATCCAGCTGGTTTTGACATATGTGCTGCGTGCAACAGAAATAGGGAGTTCTGCAAATTTTCATTAAGATAGCTTAAAAACTGAGGGACTAATTCGCATAGAAACAGACAGACGGACATACGGTCAGCCGGAAATGGCTATATGATGCTGATCAAGAATATATATACTTTATAGGGTCGGAGATGTCTCCTTCTATGCGTTACACATTTCACGACAAAATTATAATACCCTCTGCAAGGGTATAAACAAATAATAAAATGAACAAAGGCAAAGATAGAGACAAAGACAAAAGTGAGGGATGCTCAAAATTTAAAAGATTATAGTGTTTCTTATTTATTTATTTTTGTTTTGTTTCGGGTTTTAAGTATTGTGAACAAAACGGAAAAACACAGACAAATGAATAATAAAATATATTTATGTATATACATTGTTGTGAATAAATAAACCCATTGAAAAGACAAAGACAAAAGTGAGATAAATAAACCTACGATACGACGATTGCCCACCCACCGAACACAAATGCTAGAACTTGAGTCCATAAAAGAGAGAAATCGAAATGGGCACCTAGAGTGAGTGATAAAAACTCAAAACGGAGTCAAACTCAAATAGGGTCTCAATACGCCAGAACGTTAGAGCCGCCATTCGTGGATGTTCTATTCGACGTGGGTGGACGGCAGCGTCAGAAATCGGAACCATACTGGAGGAGCTCGCAATTGTACGAGCGCCCACTGATACCCGCCCCAAACTTAGCCTTCCCGTGCTTAGGGGAGGCTCATGACATCAGCAGAGATGGACCCCGTCGAGCAACTGCAATAGGCGCAGAGATAGAGCGGACTCTTGATGAATCAGTTAGTGTTCCCTTCAGTCCCAGGCCATATTCTCAGTCGGAGGTCAGACCTCTCGCAAACGTTTCCGAACAAGTCTGAAATTGGGGTATAAGGTATGATGGCCGTTCCGAACCCCTTGGGTTCCTAGACGACCTAGAGGAGCGCGCCATTACGTATGGGATTGCCCTTGATCGATTGCCTCGGGCAATCTTGAGCAGCGGACTAAGGGATGTGCCATGGTCAATGTTTAAGAGGGGCTTCGTAGACATCTTCCTTACGCCGCGCTTTCGACAGGCTTGAGGTCGAAATTCGGTCCCGCCGGCAAAGAATAAGGAGAAAATATAAATATGTAGCCCACTTATACACTGCTATGAAAGCTGAAAAGGCAATGATACTTTCAACACTACCATATGTGAGGCTAAAATTAACAGAAAAACAAGACCCATGTTTAGGTAAAGCAACTACATGGTTAGTACGCTTGCAAAGAAAAGTCCAGTAATAGAATGGAATGGAACGAAATTGCGAAAGACATCGACGCATTTCGTTAGAAACTTAATAAATCTTACAATTGCATCAATAAAGATGAAGCTATAAAAGCGGAAACACTAAAAAACCTTATAGAAATACCTTTCTTTCGCAGACCCAACCTTTTTATAATGCTTATAGTGCTTTGCCCGTATCTAAGAAGTACCGGGAAAATAGTAAATGCCGAATTTGGTCAAGATATCTTGATAACCAAAAAAGGTTTTTAATCAAACACCAGGTTTTCGACCGATCGGTCTTATGACAGCTATATGATATAGTGGTCCGATGTTGATAAGATTTTGTATATATAAGAAGAATAGTAAAGCTAATAAATGCCGAGTTTGGTCAATATATCGTGAAAAACCAAAAATTTGTCCATACAACAACTTAATTTTCGATCGGTTGTTCCTATGGCAGCTATATGATATAGTGATCCGATCTTAATAGGATTTTGCCTTTATATGAGGAGCATAGTAAAACTAATAAATGTCGAGTTTGGTCAAGATTTCTTGAAAATCAAAATGTTTTTTTATACAATAACTTAATTGTCGACCGATCGTTCCTATGGCAGCTATATGATATAGTGGTCCGATCTTAATATGATTTTCCCTATATATGAGCAGTATAGTAAAACTAATGAGTTCCGAGTTTGGTCAAGATATCTTGAAAAATAAAATGTTTTTTCATAAAACAACTTAATTTTCGACCGATCGTTCCTATGGCAGATATATGATATAGTGGTCCGATCTTTACAGGATTTTGTCAAGATATCTTAAAAAATAAAATGTTTTTTCATACAACTTAATTTCCGACCGATCGTTCCAATGGCAGCTACATGATATAGTGGTCCTATCTTAATAGGATTTTGCCTATATATGGTAAAGAAAATAAATGGCGAGTTTGCTCAAGACATCTTGAAAAATAAAATGTTTTTTCATACAAAAACTTAATTTTCGACCGATGGTTCCTATGGCAGATATATGATATAGTGGTCCGATCTTAATAGGATTTTGCATAGATATGAGGAGTATAGTAAAACTAATAAATACCAAGTTTTGTCAGACCTCTCGCAAACGTTTCCGAACAAGTCTGAAATTGGGGTATAAGGTATGATGGCCGTTCCGAACCCCTTGGGTTCCTAGACGACCTAGAGGAGCGCGCCATTACGTATGGGATTGCCCTTGATCGATTGCCTCGGGCAATCTTGAGCAGCGGACTAAGGGATGTGCCATGGTCAATGTTTAAGAGGGGCTTCGTAGACATCTTCCTTACGCCGCGCTTTCGACAGGCTTGAGGTCGAAATTCGGTCCCGCCGGCAAAGAATAAGGAGAAAATATAAATATGTAGCCCACTTATACACTGCTATGAAAGCTGAAAAGGCAATGATACTTTCAACACTACCATATGTGAGGCTAAAATTAACAGAAAAACAAGACCCATGTTTAGGTAAAGCAACTACATGGTTAGTACGCTTGCAAAGAAAAGTCCAGGAATAGAATGGAATGGAACGAAATTGCGAAAGACATCGACGCATTTCGTTAGAAACTTAATAAATCTTACAATTGCATCAATAAAGATGAAGCTATAAAAGCGGAAACACTAAAAAACCTTATAGAAATACCTTTCTTTCGCAGACCCAACCTTTTTATAATGCTTATAGTGCTTTGCCCGTATCTAAGAAGTACCGGGAAAATAGTAAATGCCGAATTTGGTCAAGATATCTTGATAACCAAAAAAAGGTTTTTAATCAAACACCAGGTTTTCGACCGATCGGTCTTATGACAGCTATATGATATAGTGGTCCGATGTTGATAAGATTTTGTATATATAAGAAGAATAGTAAAGCTAATAAATGCCGAGTTTGGTCAATATATCGTGAAAAACCAAAAATTTGTCCATACAACAACTTAATTTTCGATCGGTTGTTCCTATGGCAGCTATATGATATAGTGATCCGATCTTAATAGGATTTTGCCTTTATATGAGGAGCATAGTAAAACTAATAAATGTCGAGTTTGGTCAAGATTTCTTGAAAATCAAAATGTTTTTTTATACAATAACTTAATTGTCGACCGATCGTTCCTATGGCAGCTATATGATATAGTGGTCCGATCTTAATATGATTTTCCCTATATATGAGCAGTATAGTAAAACTAATGAGTTCCGAGTTTGGTCAAGATATCTTGAAAAATAAAATGTTTTTTCATAAAACAACTTAATTTTCGACCGATCGTTCCTATGGCAGATATATGATATAGTGGTCCGATCTTTACAGGATTTTGTCAAGATATCTTAAAAAATAAAATGTTTTTTCATACAACTTAATTTCCGACCGATCGTTCCAATGGCAGCTACATGATATAGTGGTCCTATCTTAATAGGATTTTGCCTATATATGGTAAAGAAAATAAATGGCGAGTTTGCTCAAGACATCTTGAAAAATAAAATGTTTTTTCATACAAAAACTTAATATTCGACCGATGGTTCCTATGGCAGATATATGATATAGTGGTCCGATCTTAATAGGATTTTGCATAGATATGAGGAGTATAGTAAAACTAATAAATACCAAGTTTGGTCAAGATATCTTAAAAAACAAAATGTTTTTCATACAACAACTTAATTTTCGACCGATCGATCATATGGCAGCTATATGATATAGTGGTCCGATCCAGCTGGATTTCACATATGAGCTGCGTGCAACAGAAAAAGGGACTTCTGCAAAATTTCATTCAGATAGCTTTAACACAGAGACTAGTTCGCATAGAAACAGACAGACGGACAGACGGTAAGACGGACAGACGGACAGGCGGACTTAGCTATATCGACTCGGCTGTTGATGCTGATCAAGAATATATATACTTAATGGAGTCGGAGATGTCTGCGTCTATGCGTTACACATTTCACGACAAAATTATAATACCCTCTGCAAGGGTATACAAATTTATTAGAAGCGAAAGAGATAGGCTATCTTCGGCACGCCGAAGATCTAATACCCTTGCTGTCTCAACCTTTTCATAATGCTTATAGTGCTTTGCCCGTATCTAAGAAGCACAGGGAAAATAGATAATGCCGAGATTGGTTAAGATATCTTGATAAACAAAAAGGTTTATAATCAAAAACCTGGTTTTCGACTGATCGTTTCTATCGCAGATATGTGATATAGTGGTCTGATGTTGATAAGATTTTGTATATATATAAAGGGCATAGTTAAACTAATAAATGCCGAATTTGGTCAATATATCGTGAAAAACAAAAAATTTGTCCATACAACAACTTAGTTTTCGATCAGTTGTTCCTATGGCAGCTATATGATATAGTGATCCGATCTTTATAGGATTTTGCCTTTATATGAGGAGTATAGTAAAACTAATAAATGCCGAGTTTGCTCAAGATATCTTGAAAAACAAATTGTTTTTTCATACAACAACTTAGTTTTCGACCGATCGTTCCTATGGCAGCTATATGATATAGTGGTCCGATCTAAATATGATTTTGCTTATATATAAGGAGTACAGTACAACTAATAATTATAGAGTTTGGTCAAGATATCTTAAAAACCGAATGTTTTTTCATACAAAAAGTTAATTTTCGACCTATCGTTCCTATGGCAGCTATTTGATATAGTGGTCCAATCTTAATATGATTTTGCTTATATATGAGGAGCATAGTAAAACTAATAAATGCCGAGTTTGCTCAAGATATCTTGAAAAACAAATTGTTTTTTTATACAATAACTTAATTGTCGACCGATCGTTCCTATGGCAGCTATATGATATAGTGGTCCGATCTTAATATGATTTTGCCTATATATAAGGAGTATAGTAAAACTAATAAATGCCGAGTTTAGTCAAGAAATTTGAAAAACAAAATGTTTTTCATACAACAATTTAATTTTCGACCGATTGTTTCTACGGCAGCTACATGATATAGAGGTCCTATCTTAATAGGATTTTGCCTATATATGAGGAGTATAGTAAAGCAAATAAATGGCGAGTTTGCTCAAGACATCTTGAAAAATAAAATGTTTTTCATAAAATAACTTAATTTTCGACCGATCGTTCCTATGGCAGATATATGATATAGTGGTCCGATCTTAATAGGATTTTGCATATATATGAGGAGTATAGTAAAACTAATAAATACCGAGTTTGGTCAAGATATCTTGAAAAACAAAATGTTTTTCATACAACAACTTAATATTCGACCGATCGTTCCTATGGCAGCTATATGATATAGTGGTCCGATCTTAATAGGATTTTGCATATATATGAGGAGCATATTTTGACCAAACTCGGCATTTATTAGTTTTACTATACTCCCTATATTCTAGATTGTAAAACTGCGCGCTTGCTCTTTGTTTGGCAAGCCCGTTATAAAGTCGTTGAATTGATCGTTTTTCATCGAATTGCATTTCTTCGGAAGGAAGAATGAGTGGTGTTGGAGCTCCAAAGCAATTGTCTCCCCAAAATTTGTATTTGTTCTCCATGCCAGTACAATATCGTACATAACATTTTTTTCAATGGTTGTTATACTCAAAAGGGGCGAAACCTTAAGGACCTGCATCTCCACTTGAAGGTTAGATTGCTTAATACGATTTTGCATATATATGAGGAGTATAGTAAAACTAATAAATGCTGAGTTGGGTCAATTTATCTTGAAAAATAAAATGTTTTTCATACAACAAATAAATTTTCGACCGATCGCTCATATGGCAGCTATATTATATAGTAGTTCGATGTTAATAGGATTTTGTATATAAGTTAACAACTAAACATATAAGATACATTCTCACAGTCATACATTGTTATTTCTAAGTACGCAACACACAATCATAAGTATTTGGTTGCCCTCAGCAACAAATACAACAACACACAGCCTTAAGCATTTTGGTTGCCCTCAGCAACAAAGTAGTACTCTTGTAAACAATGCTGCCAAGAGTTCTGCGCACAGCAACTGAAAACGGACACCCGTGCTGCTTGCGCAAGAATGCTGAGTCGGCATGCCGACTCTAGCGTATGGCGTGATGCATTGGCTTCACAGGGCAAACTTAGGCTTTAACATTTCGGTAGCCTTCAGTCTCAATCTAGATCGCAACATTATAAGACGAGTGAATGAGTAAACTCCGGCATTGCCGTCAATAAACATTATTTGTGTTATCAATCATAGTTGACCACGTCCAAGACGGGCAACTGGGAAAGTTCCCACAACCTAATCACATCGTTCCAATAGTCACCTGTTGGATTCATCACCACCTCGCAAGGAGAAAAATCACCTCTTGATTTCATCACCACCTCACAAAGAAAAGAAGTCACCACCGTCCGACCAACCACACATCGTCGCCAGACAACGAAGTTACGACGGAAGACTTAATTGGCGCCCAACCAATAAATAGGAACCCATACCATGTAAGTTCATAAGTGATTTCAGTTTGGAAGAAATTATTCACGAACGCCACGTACCGATACGTGTGATTTTTAAAAAAAAGAAAAGTGTAATGTAATTTTTTATTATTATTAAGTTTAGCTTTATTTTAATTTTTCTGTTATTATCTGGAACAACTTAAATTAAATTTGTATGAATATTTACAATCTACTTATTCTACTGGTAAGTCTTATATACAAATTTACAGTGTCAACTATATAAATCGATCTGAGAGATCTATTGGGTGAGACCTTCGTAGTCTCCTCCGCGTTCGGAGTCCTCCAATTCTGCGCCTATTCAGAAGACGCCTAGCCAGTCGATTAGGGTGACTTCTCAGTCGCGCTATATAGTTTGCGGCCTGTGTATTTATTATGTCCCCGACTTTGGGCACTCCTAAGTCTTTTTCCAAGTCGGAGGTTCTCATATACCAGGGGGCACCAGACAGATATCGGAGCGTTTTTGCTTGGAGCACCCTGATTTTTGAAAGACTGGACTTTGCAGCAATGCCATATACCTGGATACCATAACGCCAGGCGGGAGCTATGCAGGATTTATAAATGGTGACTTTATTTTTCAATGACAACGCATTTCTACTCCTCAGAAGCCATCTTAGTTTCCCTATTCTATTCTTTAGGGTTACAGAGACACTTGTGATGTGCTTGTTAAAGTTCAAGCGTCTGTCTAGGTGCACACCTAAGTATTTGTGGCTGTTGAAGTGCGTCACCAATTGGCCGCGCAAGAAAACTCCCGGACACATGTCCCTCCGTAGCGCGTAGGTCACATTGGCGCATTTATTTAAATTAATGCCAATATTCCAGCGCTTGGCCCACATTTCAAATTGGTGGAGATATTGCTGCAGGACGTCGGTAGCTTCGTAGACACATTCATTTCTTGACAAGATGGCTGTGTCATCTGCAAAAGTGGCGATTGTAAGGTCGTGGGGGTCCGCGACTTCAATTGTAGAGCCAGTGGGCATATCGTAGGTAAAGAGGGTGTAGAGCGTGGGCCCTAGCACACTCCCTTGAGGAACGCCAGCCCCGATGGCCTTCATGTTGGACTCAACTCCATCGAGTACTACCGAAAATGACCGGTTTGTCAAATAACTCTGCACAATTATATATAGTTGAGGTGGCAGTAAGGGCTTAATTTTGCAGAGTAGCCCATCATGCCAGACTCTGTCGAAGGCTTGTTTTATGTCTAAGTACGCTGCCACTACGTACTCTTTGGCTTCGAAACCCTCGAGGATAAAATTCACCACCCTATTTAGCTGTTCCGGTGTGCCATGAGATTTTCGGAACCCAAACTGAAAGGGGGGAATTTTTTCTTTAATTCTGTCCAAAGACAGCAGTCTCGTAAGCAGACAACGTTCGAATAGTTTTCCGATCGTGGGCAACAAACTAATAGGCCTGTATGAGTCTAGGGACGAGGGGCTCATTCCAGCCTTATAGATCATGCATATTCTCGCCTTTTTCCATTGGCTTGGAACATGCCCCAATCTCAATACCGCATTAAAGATTAACACTAAAAATAGGACTGCTCTGACCGGCAATGCTTTTAGTGTTATGTTGTCGATGCCATCATCGCCAGGAGCTTTTCTTGTCTTAAGTGCTGCTATGTGGTCTGATACTTCGTTGACAGTGATTGGAGCAACTGGGAGGATTAGCTGGCCTGGGCTCTCCAGTGTGAGTTGAACCCTTCTGTCCATGCTTGCCGAACTTGTATTAAAAGGCTTGAAGCGATCCTCCAAGTCTTCGGCAAATGCATCAGCCCGTTCCTTTGGGGATCTGGCCCAAGATCCATCAGGCTTTCTGATCGGAAATTTGGGGGACACTTGCTGTTTGTACCTTCTCGTCAGTCTCCATAGGGAGTGACTTGAGGATTCATCTGGAGAAACATTTTCCAAAAAACGGTCGGTTTCCCTTTGTCTATTCAGCTGCAGCAGCTTTTTGACACGGTTCGACACTCTACGGTAGATCCTGTCCACAATTGGATCTCCGGTTCGACAGTACTGCCTTCTAATCCTTCTCTTAATCAGCAGTAGTGTATGGATTGCTGGCGGAAGTCTCACTTGTGGTCGTGAGCTTTCTGATCGGCTTACTGGCGCAGAAATGAGGGCTGCCGAGTGAACCTTGTTCAGGAATAGCGCATATACATCTTCGATGTCTTCTGGTGCAAGTATTTCCAAGTTTAGGTCTAGAGTTTCCTCTAGATCTCGTCGAAAAGCAGCAATGTTGGCTCCAGGAGGCAGCAGACGACCTTTAATTGTTTTGCCCTTTGGAATACAGTCGTAACCAACTATTAGTGGGATATGATCAGAGGATAGCTGAAACTCAGGCCTTATACTTAAGCCATCTGGGTGAAGTCCGTTATAAATAAAGAAGTCAATGGCACTCGGCGTGTAACTTTGGGCAAACGGGAAATGAGTGGCTTGCCCTGTCGCTAGTATTTCAGATGATGAATTTTGCACCGCGTCCAGTAAGCAGGTGCCTCTTGCGTTAGCTCTAAAGCAACCCCAGCATCTGTTTTTGGCGTTAAAATCGCCTCCTATAAGGAACATTCTTCCTAGTCCGCTGAAAAGTTGCTGGAATTCCATTGCTGACCATGACAGTTGCGGCGGGAGATATGCCGAAGCAATGGTTAATTCACCCCTGCTGGTTGCAATCTGGATGCTGGCCATTTGCAATTTCTCCATCCTTACCGGTTCATTTTGGAAATATTCGATCTCCTGCTTAATAAGCACCGCCGCTCCTCCTCTTGCTCTATCGCTAGGATGATCCGCTTTGTGAATTTTGTATCCTGGAATAAAGATGGATACACAGGTCTGAAGCCAGGTCTCTGTAATTAGCATCACGTCAATATTATGTTCAGTTAGGAAGTGCTTAAGCTCCTCCACATGCCCAGAGATACCACGGGCATTCCACAATCCGAGGCATAGTGAACTGTGCATCATTTTTTGGCGTTCAATAGACTCAGACACATTTGTTTAAGGAACTGATTCGTCTCCTGAAGTTCCTTAAACATAGCTTGTAGAGTGTCGACTTTCACAGTGAGTGCTTCTATTGCAGCCTCCAGCCTTGAACTATTGTGGGGTGGGGTATCTTGGTGCTTGGGGGTAGGGTTCCTAATTGACGTCTCTTTATTGAACTTTTCCAGCCCAGTACGCAGAGTATCGGCGTACGAAATATTTCCTCGCACTAAGGTTGCTGGAATGTGTTGCTGACGGTCTTTTTTGCCACTGACATTACTTTTAAATCCAAGACTTACTTTTGGTCTTCTTTCTTGCGTTCTAGCTTTGAACACATTGCATCCCTTATGCCAAGCCTCATGGTTTCCACCGCAGTTGATACAGCAAAGATTCTCAACCAAGGTTTCTTTGCATTGAGCTGTTGGATGATTTTGAGCACACTTTCCACAGGTATAAGGCCTCATACAGTAGTTTTTTGTATGTCCAAATCCTTGGCATCTGTGGCACAGGATGGCATTCAAATTTTTCTTTGGTATTTCAACCAAGACTCTTTGTCGCCCTATTTGCTTGATTTTCAGCGCATCCTTATTATTAGGCTCGCGAGCCAAATCAATGAAAAAGAAATTATTTTGTATTAGTTCCTCAATAGCTTCACCGTTTTCCTGTTGTTGGGCCTTACGAGGACGAGGATTGTGGATACGAAGGACATTGTGTCCATATCGCATAAACTCCTCTTTAATGCTATCTTCAGGGTGGTGCTAGCCAAATTGCGGACGATAAGCCTGAAGGCCTTGTCTTCCTTCAGTTGGTATGTAAAGTGATGTGCATTATTTTCTTTGAGAAACTGTACTAGGCTTCGATATGAATTCGAGTTTTCAACGTGAACTCTTACTTTTCCTTGTGTTCCAACGTGGAGGGTAGAACTATCTGATCCAATGACTGTATCAAGCTCTGCCTCTATCTGGGTCACATTGTTTACATTTTCAATGAAGATAGGGGGTGGCTTCCTGGATCTGGGTACTCTGGCTTCTTTTTCCGCATTCAGCTCCACTTCCATCTCTTCTGCCAGTGCCTCGGCATGGGCTATTTCCTCCTCTGTAGGATCATCGTTTTCTTCATTATCCAGTATTGCAAATTGGTTTTTTGAGTTTATTGGGGTCTCCTTTAGACGTCTGTCCATCGATATCTGAGATGCAATTAACCTCCCTTTTTACCATTTGCTTTTGGAAAGCTTGAAGGCAGCTTACGTTTTATTTTGGTCGTCATCCAGCTGAGTGATTTCACTGATGACTTTCCTAGTTCATTGATATTATTTTCTGATGCGCCTGCAACTACACTTTTGTAGTTAATATTTGGGATGGTGCACACTCCTCCACTTGAAGTTGTGACAGTGTAGGTAGACGCGTAGATGGAGTTTGTCGACGTCAATGTGCATGTCGTTGCTGCAAAATTGCTACTACTGCACTTAATTGCAGTATTTGAAGCACTTACAGTATTTAGGGAAATCATTTCACGAATTTCCGCAGGTGTAGCGCCAGCAATTCTCTTCATTTTAGCGAATTCTGGTCGCAGCTCTCTCGGTTGAGAGGGCGTGGATGCACTAGCATCCATGCCCAATGTTGTTTGGCTCAATGTTGTTTTTTTCTTATTAATTTTTCACGAAAATGATAAATTTAATGGTACACAATTTTTATTTTTTTATTTGAAGAAAATTTACCTCTGCGTTTGACAAGCAGTGTTGTAAAAGTGAGTGTAAAGTAAAGTAAATATTGCTGCTTTCTTCTGCCAGCATTTCATTCTTTTAAATCATTGCATACTTTTATAAAAATTGTTTCATACTTTTACTAAAATTGTTGCATACTTTCGGCAGCATTATATTTTTTGCTGCATACCCTTAACAATTTTTTATAATTAATATTGCATACCCCAAGATACACCAGTTTCCGTTATTGCCAACAGTTTTACCTGCCGATCTTTCTCGATCGGCCTAAGTTTTGAAAAGTGCCAACCATAAGCCAATGAGTTGGAATTATAGGGAGGTAAAAGTTGAATATAATAGTGACGATAGCTGGGAGGGGGAAATCAATTGCTCAGTAGATCCTACTCCTGCAGATACCGTTTTTTTTTTTTTTTTTTTTTTTTTTTATTATTAAGTTTAGCTTTATTTTAATTTTTCTGTTATTATCTGGAACAACTTAAATTAAATTTGTATGAATATTTACAATCTACTTATTCTACTGGTAAGTCTTATATACAAATTTACAGTGTCAACTATATAAATCGATCTGGGAGATCTATTGGGTGAGACATTCGTAGTCTCCTCCGCGTTCGGAGTCCTCCAATTCTGCGCCTATTCAGAAGACGCCTAGCCAGTCGATTAGGGTGACTTCTCAGTCGCGCTATATAGTTTGCGGCCTGTGTATTTATTATGTCCCCGACTTTGGGCACTCCTAAGTCTTTTTCCAAGTCGGAGGTTCTCATATACCAGGGGGCACCAGACAGATATCGGAGCGTTTTTGCTTGGAGCACCCTGATTTTTGAAAGACTGGACTTTGCAGCAATGCCATATACCTGGATACCATAACGCCAGGCGGGAGCTATGCAGGATTTATAAATGGTGACTTTATTTTTCAATGACAACGCATTTCTACTCCTCAGAAGCCATCTTAGTTTCCCTATTCTGTTCTTTAGGGTTACAGAGACACTTGTGATGTGCTTGTTAAAGTTCAAGCGTCTGTCTAGGTGCACACCTAAGTATTTGTGGCTGTTGAAGTGCGTCACCAATTGGCCGCGCAAGAAAACTCCCGGACACATGTCCCTCCGTAGGTCACATTGGCGCATTTATTTAAGTTAATGCCAATATTCCAGCGCTTGGCCCACATTTCAAATTGGTGGAGATATTGCTGCAGGACGTCGGTAGCTTCGTAGACACATTCGTTTCTTGACAAGATGGCTGTGTCATCTGCAAAAGTGGCGATTGTAAGGTCGTGGGGGTCCGCGACTTCAATTGTAGAGCCAGTGGGCATATCGTAGGTAAAGAGGGTGTAGAGCGTGGGCCCTAGCACACTCCCTTGAGGAACGCCAGCCCCGATGGCCTTCATGTTGGACTCAACTCCATCGAGTACTACCGAAAATGACCGGTTTGTCAAATAACTCTGCACAATTAAATATAGTTGAGGTGGCAGTAAGGGCTTAATTTTGCAGAGTAGCCCATCATGCCAGACTCTGTCGAAGGCTTGTTTTATGTCTAAGTACGCTGCCACTACGTACTCTTTGGCTTCGAAACCCTCGAGGATAAAATTCACCACCCTATTTAGCTGTTCCGGTGTGCCATGAGATTTTCGGAACCCAAACTGAAAGGGGGAATTTTTTCTTTAATTCTGTCCAAAGACAGCAGTCTCGTAAGCAGACAACGTTCGAATAGTTTTCCGATCCTGGGCAACAAACTGATAGGCCTGTATGAGTCTAAGGACGAGGGGCTCATTCCAGCCTTATAGATCATGCATATTCTCGCCTTTTTCCATTGGCTTGGAACATGCCCCAATCTCAATACCGCATTAAAGATTAACACTAAAAATAGGACTGCTCTGACCGGCAATGCTTTTAGTGTTATGTTGTCGATGCCATCATCGCCAGGAGCTTTTCTTGTCTTAAGTGCTGCTATGTGGTCTGATACTTCGTTGACAGTGATTGGAGCAACTGGGAGGCTTAGCTGGCCTGGGCTCTCCAGTGTGAGTTGAACCCTTCTGTTTATGCTTGCCGAACTTGTATTAAAAGGCTTGAAGCGATCCTCCAAGTCTTCGGCAAATGCATCAGCCCGTTCCTTTGGGGATCTGGCCCAAGATCCATCAGGCTTTCTGATCGGAAATTTGGGGGACACTTGCTGTTTGTACCTTCTCGTCAGTCTCCATAGGGAGTGACTTGAGGATTCATCTGGAGAAACATTTTCCAAAAAACGGTCGGTTTCCCTTTGTCTATTCAGCTGCAGCAGCTTTTTGACACGGTTCGACACTCTACGGTAGATCCTGTCCACAATTGGATCTCCGGTTCGACAGTACTGCCTTCTAATCCTTCTCTTAATCAGCAGTAGTGTATGGATTGCTGGCGGAAGTCTCACTTGTGGTCGTGAGCTTTCTGATCGGCTTACTGGCGCAGAAATGAGGGCTGCCGAGTGAACCTTGTTCAGGAATAGCGCATATACATCTTCGATGTCTTCTGGTGCAAGTATTTCCAAGTTTAGGTCTAGAGTTTCCTCTAGATCTCGTCGAAAAGCAGCAATGTTGGCTCCAGGAGACAGCAGACGACCTTTAATTGTTTTGCCCTTTGGAGTACAGTCGTAACCAACTACTAGTGGGATATGATAGCTGAAACTCAGGCCTTATACTTAAGCCATCTGGGTGAAGTCCGTTATAAATAAAGAAGTCAATGGCACTCGGCGTGTAACTTTGGGCAAACGGGAAATGAGTGGCTTGCCCAGTCGCTAGTATTTCAGATGATGAATTTTGCACCGCGTCCAGTAAGCAGGTGCCTCTTGCGTTAGCTCTAAAGCAACCCCAGCATCTGTTTTTGGCGTTAAAATCGCCTCCTATAAGGAACATTCTTCCTAGTCCGCTGAAAAGTTGCTGGAATTCCATTGCTGACCACGACAGTTGCGGCGGGAGATATGCCGAAGCAATGGTTAATTCACCCCTGCTAGTTGCAATCTGGACGCTGGCCATTTGCAATTTCTCCATCCTTACCGGTTCGTTTTGGAAATATTCGATCTCCTGCTTAATAAGCACCGCCGCTCCTCCTCTTGCTCTATCGCTAGGATGATCCGCTTTGTGAATTTTGTATCCTGGAATAAAGATGGATACACCGGTCTGAAGCCAGGTCTCTGTAATTAGCATCACGTCAATATTATGTTCAGTTAGGAAGTGCTTAAGCTCCTCCACATGCCCAGAGATACCACGGGCATTCCACAATCCGAGGCATAGTGAACTGTGCATCATTTTTTGGCGTTCAATAGACTCAGACACATTTGTTTAAGGAACTGATTCGTCTCCTTAAGTTCCTTAAACATAGCTTGTAGAGTGTCGACTTTCACAGTGAGTGCTTCTATTGCAGCCTCCAGCCTTGAACTATTGTGGGGTGGGGTATCTTGGTGCTTGGGGGTAGGGTTCCTAATTGACGTCTCTTTATTAAACTTTTCCAGCCCAGTACGCAGAGTATCGGCGTACGAAATATTTCCTCGCACTAAGGTTGCTGGAATGTGTTGCTGACGGTCTTTTTTGCCACTGACATTACTTTTAAATCCAAGACTTACTTTTGGTCTTCTTTCTTGCGTTCTAGCTTTGAACACATTGCATCCCTTATGCCAAGCCTCATGGTTTCCAACGCAGTTGATACAGCAAAGATTCTCAACCAAGGTTTCTTTGCATTGAGCACAGGTATAAGGCCTCATACAGTAGTTTTTTGTATGTCCAAATCCTTGGCATCTGTGGCACAGGATGGCATTCAAATTTTTCTTTGGTATTTCAACCAAGACTCTTTGTCGCCCTATTTGCTTGATTTTCAGCGCATCCTTATTATTAGGCTCGCGAGCCAAATCAATGAAAAAGAAATTATTTTGTATTAGTTCCTCAATAGCTTCACCGTTTTCCTGTTGTTGGGCCTAACGAGGACGAGGATTGTGGATACGAAGGACATTGTGTCCATATCGCATAAACTCCTCTTTAATGCTATCTTCAGGGGTGGTGCTAGCCAAATTGCGGACGATAAGCCTGAAGGCCTTTTCTTCCTTCAGTTGGTATGTAAAGTGATGTGCATTATTTTCTTTCAGAAACTGCACTAGGCTTCGATATGACCTCGAGTTTTCAACGTGAACTCTTACTTTTCCTTGTGTTCCAACGTGGAGGGTATAACTATCAGACCAAATGACTGTATCAAGCTCTGCCTCCATCTGGGTCACATTGTTTACATTTTCAATGAAGATGGGGGGTGGCTTCCTGGATCTGGGTACTCTGGCTTCTTTTTCCGCATTCAGCTCTACTTCCATCTCTTCTGCCAGTGCCTCGGCATGGGCTATTTCCTCCTCTGTAGGATCATCGTTTTCTTCATTATCCAGTATTGCAAATTGGTTTTTTGAGTTTATTGGGATCTCCTTTAGACGTTTGTCCATCGATATCTGAGATGCAATTAACCTCCCTTTTTTACCATTTGCTTTTGGAAAGCTTGAAGGCAGCTTACGTTTTATTTTGGTCGTCATCCAGCTGAGTGGTTTCACTGATGACTTTCCTAGTTCATTGATATTATTTTCTGATGCGCCTGCAACTACACTTTTGTAGTTAATATTTGGGATGGTGCACACTCCTCCACTTGAAGTTGTGACAGTGTAGGTAGACGCGTAGATGGAGTTTGTCGACGTCAATGTGCATGTCGTTGCTGCAAAATTGCTACTACTGCACTTAATTGCAGTATTTGAAGCACTTACAGTATTTAGGGAAATCATTTCACGAATTTCCGCAGGTGTAGCGCCAGCAATTCTCTTCATTTTAGCGAATTCTGGTCGCAGCTCTCTCGGTTGAGAGGGCGTGGATGCACTAACATCCATGCCCAATGTTGTTTGGCTCAATGTTGTTTTTTTCTTATTAATTTTTCACGAAAATTATAAATTTAATGGTACACAATTTTTATTTTTTTATTTGAAGAAAATTTACCTCTGCGTTTGACAAGCAGTGTTGTAAAAGTAACAGATACCGTTGTAACTGAAGAAATGGAGCCGGCTCAAGTTCAGACTCTCATTGAGGGTGCCATCAGGCAAGCTTTAGCGCAACAACAAAATCAGTTTCAAGCACAAATAACCGCTTTAGCTTCACAAGTACAGAGTTTGCAGGTGGAAGCGCCGCAAATCGTCACATACGAGAAAATATCCGTCGATCCCAACGCCAAATGCGATATTCCCTTAGACATTATTAAATCTGTGCCGGATTTCTCCGGCGTACAGGATGAGTATGTAGCGTGGAGGCAAGCAGCCATCTACGCATACGTACTATTCAAGAACTATCCAAAGAGCACTGCACACTACCAAGCGGTAGCGATCATTAGGAACAAAATCAAAGGCCCAGCTGGAGCCTTACTAGTGTCTCACAACACTGCCCTAAATTTCGATGCAATACTAGCTAGGCTAGATTGCACATACTCGGATAAAACATCCTTGCGCTTGCTGAGACAATGTTTGGAGTTAGTAACGCAGGGCGAAATGTCCCTGATGCAATACTACGATGAAGTCGAAAAGAAACTCACGCTCGTAACTAACAAAATTGTAATGTCTCACGACGCCGATTTGCTCAACCGGGAGGTCAGAGACGACTCCTTGCACGCCTTTATCTCCGGTCTTAGAAAGCCGTTGAGAGCGGTTGTGTTCCCTGCACAACCAAAAGATCTACCATCCGCACTGGCCCTTCCCAGAGAGGCAGAAGCTAGCATTGAGAGAAGCATGTTTGCAAACTCTTACACTAAAGCCTTGCAAGACCGAGCGCAAATTTCTGAAAGTAACAAAAACCGTGCCCAAGGCAAACAAACCAGATTTAACAAAGATGAGCAAAATCAGGAGAGAAACCCCCATTTTGTGAAACGCCAAAAGGGCGGTCCCCAGCCTCAGGCCCCTAAAGACAATCAAACCGAGGCTCCACAGCCCGTGGAATTTGACTCTTCCTCCAGATTTAGACAAAAAACCGACTACAGCAAGCGTCAGGCTAATGAGTCCAACGCACCAAAACGCAAGAATTCGTCAGACCGCTCAACAGGTCAAAGACGACAACGCGCTAACAATGTCGTACAATCAGATTCCAAAGAACCCGTAACAGAATTCGAGAAGGCGGCCAAAGAGGCAGTTGAAGAACTAGAGAGTGAGAACGAGTACGCACCTGGTGACGACTCGATTAATTTTTTAGGGAACACTCCCGGCTTCCGTACATTGAACGACGGTTGGCTGGGAGAACTCTGAAGATGTTGATTGACACTGGCGCGGCAAAAAATTATGTGAAGCCCTTAACAGAGCTAAGGACCATAACGCCGGTCGTCAAGCCATTCTCGGTAAACTCGATAAACGGGTCTACCGAAATCAAGCGCAAATGCTTGATGAATATTTTCCAACATACCTCCCCGTTTTTTCTCCTCGATACCCTAAGTTCTTTCGACGCCATCATAGGCTTCGACTTGCTAACACAAGCCGGGGTCAAATTGAATTTGGCAAAAAACACTCTGGAATACCAGAGTACATCCGAAAAACTCCAGTACTCCAGTTTAGGGACATGATACTCAGAAACAAAAGAGCCTTCTCAAATGCAGATGAAGCTCTCCCTCTTAATACTGCTGTCATCGCTACAATCCGAACAGTAGACAACGAGCCTGTGTATTCAAGATACCCGAGTCTCATGGGTGTTTCTGACTTCATAAACAAAGAAGTCAAACAATTACTGGACGATGGCATAATCAGGCCCTCCAGATTGCCTTACAACAGCCCAACATGGGTGGTTGATAAAAAAGGCACTGACTCATACGGTAACCCAAAAAAAAGGTTGGTAATCGACTTCAGGAAACTGAACGAAAAAACCATACCGGACCGTTACCCCATGCCGAGCATACCCATGATCTTAGCAAATCTAGGAAAGGCGAAATACTTCACTACCCTCGACTTAAAGTCTGGGTACCATCAAATCTACCTTGCGGAGCATGACCGCGAAAAGACTTCGTTTTCAGTAAGCAGCGGCGGTACGAGTTCTGTCGCCTAACATTCGGCCTGCGCAATGCAAGCAGCATATTCCAAAGGGCAATAAATGATATCCTGAGGGAACATATAGGAAAGATTTGCTTCTTAAAACGAAACGGAGCACCTTCAACACGTTAACACTGTGTTAAAATGTCTAATCGACGCCAACATGCGTGTAGGCCCTGAAAAGACTCGATTCTTTAAGGAAAGTATCGAATTCTTGGGTTTCATTGTAACCAAAGGCGGAGCAACATCCGATCCCAAAAAAGTTAAAGCCATACAGGAATTCCCTGAACCAAAGAGTGTCTACAGCGTTAGGTCCTTCTTGGGGTTAGCCAACTATTATAGGGTCTTTATTAAGGACTTTGCCGCTATAGCGCGTCCGATATCGGACATACTTAAAGGGGAAAATGGTTCAGTTAGTAGGCACGAATCAAAGAAAATCCCTGTTGAATATAATGAAGTTCAACGCGATGCATTTCACCGTCTGCGGAGTATTTTGGCATCAGAAGATGTCATGTTAATATATCCAGACTTCCAGAAACCGTTCGATTTAACCACTGATGCTTCGGCCAGTGGAATTGGCGCGGTTCTTTACCAAGGCAATAGGCCAATAACAATGATTTCTCGTGCCTTAAAACAGGCCGAAAAAAACCACTAACGAAAGAGAACTGCTGGCCATTGTGTGGGCTTTAGGCAGACTGCAGAACTTTCTGTACGGTTCTAGGGAAATTAACATTTTCACGGACCACCAGCCGCTCACGTTCGCTATGTCGGACAAGAACACGAATTCCAAGATTAAAAGATGGAAATCTTACATTGACCAGCACAATGCCAAAATGTTTTATAAACCGGGCAAAGAGAATCTGGTGGCAGATGCCCTTTCAAGGCAAAACATTAATGCTCTGCAAGATGGGCCCCGTTCGGACGCTGCAACCGTTCACAGCGAACTTTCCCTGACCTACACGGTCGAGACAACAGACAAACCTTTGAATTGCTTCAGGAACCAGATTGTCCTAGAGGAGTCGCGTTTTCCGCTAAAGCGAAACTTGTTGCTGTTTCGCAGCAAAACACGCCACTTGATCAGTTACACTGACAAGAGCACAATTGTCAAAACTCTCAAAGAAGTTGTGAATTCTGGAGTCGTTAACGCAATACATTGCGATCTTCCCACGTTGGCAAGTTTCCAACACGACCTGATTTTGCATTTCCCTGCCACCCAATTCTGGCATTGCAAAAATCTTGTGCAAGATATAACGGACAAAAACGAGCAGTTAGAGATCATCACTGCCGAGCACAATCGAGCGCACAGAGCAGCTCAGGAAAACATTAAACAAGTACTTCGTGACTATTATTTTCCCAATATGGCCAAAGAAGTGGTTGCAAACTGCAGGGTCTGCACTAAAGCAAAGTACGATAGGCACCCGAAGAAACAAGAACTCGGGGAAACGCCTATACCAAGTTATACTGGCGAAATGTTGTATATTGACATTTTCTCGACAGACAAGAAACAGTTCTTGACCTGCATAGACAAATTCTCCAAATTTGCAGTCGTCCAACCGATATTATCCAGAACGATAATCGATGTCACAAGCCCTCTACTGCAAATTGTTAACCTTTTCCCCGCAACCAAGACAATTTATTGCGATAACGAGGCGGCCTTCAATTCCGAGACCATCACTTCGATGCTCCGAAACGCCTACGGCATTTGCATTGTGAATACGGCTCCGCTTCACAGCACCTCAAACGGCCAGGTGGAGCGCTTTCATAGCACCCTGACCGAAATTGCGAGATTCCTCAAGTTAGACAAGAAAATCAGCGACACTACAGAATTAATCTTAAAGGCTACGATAGAATACAACAAACGTTTGCACTCAGGAACCCGCGAGAAACCAATTGAGGTCGTCCATGCCGCAACTTATGATCGTCGCGAGAACGTCAAAGACAGGCTAATTAAGGCACAGCAAGACAATATCAAAAGGTGCAATGCATCCAGGCAAAACCGCGTTTTCGAGGTAGGAGAAAAGGTGTTCCAGAAGAACAAAAGGTCGAAGCAGACCTGGGAACGTCTGTCCTCATTAAGGGGAGGGTGGTCCATAAGGACAACCTAAAATAAGTTTTCCTCCACAATTAGCTAGTAAGCCAACTTAGAGTTAGAACACCGTCTTACATTGTTCGTCCATTTCAGGTTTGCACTCACTTTGCTTGTGGCACTAACAGCGGTGAGTGCTCGGGTCACCGATTTCTCGCATGCCAACTACATTCCGGTCTTAGACGGGGAAGTACTGGTGTTCGATCAACGTAGCTACTTGAGGCACTCAACTCAAGTAACATTTCTGAATTTGTTAGTATGGTAGACGAGACGGAAAAACTGTCCGATTCCTTTCCACAGTCGCATATGCGCAAACTACTAGACGTAGATACAGATAACCTTAGAACATTGTTGTCCGTTCTTCAAGTGCATCACAGATTTGCACGAAGCCTCGATTTCTTAGGCACTGCCTTGAAGGTTGTTGCTGGCACCCCTGATGCTTCAGATTTCCTAAGGGTCCGCGTTACAGGGACGCAGTTGGTGGAGGCTAACTCCAAACAGATACTAATAAACTCCGAGACTCAAAAACAAATATACAGACTGACGGACACTATCAATAAAATTATCAGTTCCCGCAAAGGCGATTTGGTTGACACTCCTCATTTATTCGAGACACTGTTGGCAAGAAATAGAATGCTGATAACTTTCGAACGGTCTGCAACTATCAATGGCACAGAATTTGTAAACTTGCGCAAATCACCAAGCAAGCAGCCTGGCACCGTGAGGTCACCGCTCCTAAACATCATCGGACATGACCCGGCACTAAGCATACCACTCCTGCATCGTATGAACATCAACAACTTGCAATCAATTCGAGATTTCAAGGAGGAGGTAACTGCGGCTGGCTCACCTAAATTCTTGTTCGCGGTTGGTGCGGTCCTGAACGTCGGACTAATTGGCTCTTTCGTCCTTTTTATGGCACTAAGGAGAAAGCGAGCTACATCAAGGATACAGAAGGCTTTGGACAACTTTAATATGACCGAGGACAGCCATCATCCTGTGGGGGCCATCATCCCCGCTGCCAAGAGTTTGCGCACAGCAACTGAAAACGGACACCCGTGCTGCTTGCGCAAGAATGCTGAGTCGGCATGCCGACTCTAGCGTATGGCGTGATGCATTGGCTTCACAGGGCAAACTTAGGCTTGAACATTTCGGTAGCCTTCAGTCTCAATCTAGATCGCAACATTATAAGACGAGTGAATGAGTGAACTCCGGCATTGCCGTCAATAAACATTATTTGTGTTATCAATCATAGTTGACCACGTCCAAGACGGGCAACTGGGAAAGTTCCCACAACCTAATCACATCGTTCCAATAGTCACCTGTTGGATTCATCACCACCTCGCAAGGAGAAGAATCACCTGTTGATTTCATCACCACCTCACAAGGAGAAAAATCACCTCTTGATTTCATCACCACCTCACAAAGAAAAGAAGTCACCACCGTCCGACCAACCACACATCGTCGCCAGACAACGAAGATACGACGGAAGACTTAATTTATATATCAGGAGCATAGTTGAACTAATAAATGCCGAGTTTGGTCAATATATCGTATAAACCTAAAAAATTTTCCATACGACAACTTAATTTTCGACCGGTCGTTCATATGGCAGCTATATGATATAAAGGCGCGATCTTAATCTTAGTAAGGTAAAACTAATAAATACCGAGTTTGGTCAAGACATCTTGAAAAACAAAATATTTTTTCATACAACAACTTAATTTTTGACTGATCGTTACTATGTCAGCTACATGATATGGTGGTCCGATCTTAATAGGAAATTGCTTATATATGAGAAGTATAGTAAAACTAATAAATGCCGAGTTTCGTCAAGATATCTTGAAAAACAAAATGTTTTTTCATACAACAACTTAGATCATCGGCATGCCGAAGATAGCCTTTCTTTCTCGTTTATTCCAATCATCTATCTAAAATCACTTTTACAACACTGCTTGTCAAACGCAGAGGTAAATTTTCATCAAAAAAAAAATAAAAATTGTGTACCATTAAATTTATAATTTTCGTGAAAAATTAATAAGAAAAACAACATTGAGCCAAACAACATTGGGCATGGATGTTAGTGCATCCACGCCCTCTCAACCGAGAGAGCTGCGACCAGAATTCGCTAAAATGATGAGAATTGCTGGCGCTACACCTGCGGAAATTCGTGAAATGATTTCCCTAAATACTGTAAGTGCTTCAAATACTGCAATTAAGTGCAGTAGTAGCAATTTTGCAGCAACGACATGCACATTGACGTCGACAAACTCCATCTACGCGTCTACCTACACTGTCACAACTTCAAGTGGAGGAGTGTGCACCATCCCAAATATTAACTACAAAAGTGTAGTTGCAGGCGCATCAGAAAATAATATCAATGAACTAGGAAAGTCATCAGTGAAATCACTCAGCTGGATGACGACCAAAATAAAACGTAAGCTGCCTTCAAGCTTTCCAAAAGCAAATGGTAAAAAAGGGAGGTTAATTGCATCTCAGATATCGATGGACAAACGTCTAAAGGAGATCCCAATAAACTCAAAAAACCAATTTGCAATACTGGATAATAAAGAAAACGATGATCCTACAGAGGAGGAAATAGCCCATGCCGAGGCACTGGCAGAAGAGATGGAAGTAGAGCTGAATGCGGAAAAAGAAGCCAGAGTACCCAGATCCAGGAAGCCACCCCCCATCTTCATTGAAAATGTAAACAATGTGACCCAGATGGAGGCAGAGCTTGATACAGTCATTGGGTCAGATAGTTAAAACCCTCCACGTTGGAACACAAGGAAAAGTAAGAGTTCACGTTGAAAACTCGAATTCATATCGAAGCCTAGTGCAGTTTCTCAAAGAAAATAATGCACATCACTTTACATACCAACTGAAGGAAGACAAGGCCTTCAGGCTTATCGTCCGCAATTTGGCTAGCACCACCCATGAAGATAGCATTAAAGAGGAGTTTATGCGATATGGACACAATGTCCTTCGTATCCACAATCCTCGTCCTCGTAAGGCCCAACAACAGGAAAACGGTGAAGCTATTGAGGAACTACTGTATGAGGCCTTATACCTGTGGAAAGTGTGCTCAAAATCATCCAACAGCTCAATGCAAAGAAACCTTGGTTGAGAATCTTTGCTGTATCAACTGCGGTGGAAACCATGAGGCTTGGCATAAGGGGTGCAATGTGTTCAAAGCTAGAACGCAAGAAAGAAGACCAAAAGTAAGTCTAGGATTTAAGAGTAATGTCAGTGGCAAAAAAGACCGTCAGCAACACATTCCAGCAACCTTAGTGCGAGGAAATATTTCGTACGCCGATACTCTGCGTACTGGGCTGGAAAAGTTCAATAAAGACAGAAGGCTTTGGACAACTTTAATATGACCGAGGACAGCCATCATCCTGTGGGGGCGGGGTGAAAACGGACACCCGTGCTGCTTGCGCAAGAATGCTGAGTCGGCATGCCGACTCTAGCGTATGGCGTGATGCATTGGCTTCACAGGGTAAACTTAGGCTTGAACATTTCGGTAGCCTTCAGTCTCAATCTAGATCGCAACATTATAAGATGAGTGAATGAGTGAACTCCGGCATTGCCGTCAATAAACATTATTTGTGTTATCAATCATAGTTGACCACGTCCAAGACGGGCAACTGGGAAAGTTCCCACAACCTAATCACATCGTTCCAATAGTCACCTGTTGGATTTATCACCACCTCGCAAGGAGAAGAATCACCTGTTGATTTCATCACCACCTCACAAAGAGAAAAATCACCTCTTGATTTCATCACCACCTCACAAAGAAAAGAAGTCACCACCGTCCGACCAACCACACATCGTCGCCAGACAACGAAGTTACGACGGAAGACTTAATTTATATATCAGGAGCATAGTTGAACTAATAAATGCCGAGTTTGGTCAATATATCGTATAAACCTAAAAAATTTTCCATACGACAACTTAATTTTCGACCGGTCGTTCATATGGCAGCTATATGATATAAAGGCGCGATCTTAATAGGATTTTGCATATATTGAGGAGTAAGGTAAAACTAATAAATACCGAGTTTGGTCAAGACATCTTGAAAAACAAATATTTTTTCATACAACAACTTAATTTTTGACTGATCGTTACTATGGCAGCTACATGATATGGTGGTCCGATCTTAATAGGAAATTGCTTATATATGAGAAGTATAATAAAACTAATAAATGCCGAGTTTCGTCAAGATATCTTGAAAAACAAAATGTTTTTTCATACAACAACTTAGACCTTCTGCATGCCGAAGATAGCCTTTCTTTCTCGTTTATTTCCAATCATCTATCTAAAATCACTTTTACAACACTGCTTGTCAAACGCAGAGGTAAATTTTCATCAAAAAAAAAATAAAAATTGTGTACCATTAAATTTATAATTTTCGTGAAAAATTAATAAGAAAAAACAACATTGAGCCAAACAACATTGGGCATGGATGTTAGTGCATCCACGCCCTCTCAACCGAGAGAGCTGCGACCAGAATTCGCTAAAATGATGAGAATTGCTGGCGCTACACCTGCGGAAATTCGTGAAATGATTTCCCTAAATACTGTAAGTGCTTCAAATACTGCAATTAAGTGCAGTAGTAGCAATTTTGCAGCAACGACATGCACATTGACGTCGACAAACTCCATCTACGCGTCTACCTACACTGTCACAACTTCAAGTGGAGGAGTGTGCACCATCCCAAATATTAACTACAAAAGTGTAGTTGCAGGCGCATCAGAAAATAATATCAATGAACTAGGAAAGTCATCAGTGAAATCACTCAGCTGGATGACGACCAATAATAAATAAAGGAGGAAATATTTCGTACGCCGATACTCTGCGTACTGGGCTGGAAAAGTTCAATAAAGACACGTCAATTAGGAACCCTACCCCCAAGCACCAAGATACCCCACCCCACAATAGTTCAAGGCTGGAGTCTGCAATAGAAGCACTCACTGTGAAAGTCGACACTCTACAAGCTATGTTTAAGGAACTTCAGGAGACGAATCAGTTCCTAAAACAAATGTGTCTGAGTCTATTGAACGCCAAAAAATGATGCACAGTTCACTAAGCCTCGGATTGTGGAATGCCCGTGGTATCTCTGGGCATGTGGAGGAGCTTAAGCACTTCCTAACTGAACATAATATTGACGTGATGCTAATTACAGAGACCTGGCTTCAGACCGGTGTATCCATCTTTATTCCAGGCTACAAAATTCACAAAGCGGATCATCCTAGCGATAGAGCAAGAGGAGGAGCGGCGGTGCTTATTAAGCAGGAGATCGAATATTTCCAAAATGAACCGGTAAGGATGGAGAAATTGCAAATGGCCAGCATCCAGATTGCAACCAGCAGGGGTGAATTAACCATTGATTCGGCATATCTCCCGCCGCAACTGTCGTGGTCAGCAATGGAATTCCAGCAACTTTTTAGCGGACTAGGAAGAATGTTCCTTATAGGAGGCGATTTTAACGCCAAAAACAGATGCTGGGGTTGCTTTAGAGCTAACGCAAGAAGCACCTGCTTACTGGACGCGGTGCAAAACTCATCATCTGAAATACTAGCGACTGGGCAAGCCACTCATTTCCCGTTTGCCCAAAGTTACACGCCGAGTGCCATTGACTTCTTTATTTATAACGGACTTCACCCAGATGGCTTAAGTATAAGGCCTGAGTTTCAGCTATCCTCTGATCATATCCCACTAGTAGTTGGTTACGACTGTATTCCAAAGGGCAAAGCAATTAAAGGTCGTCTGCTGCCTCCTGGAGCCAACATTGCTGCTTTTCGACGAGATCTAGAGGAAACTCTAGACCTAAACTTGGAAATACTTGCACCAGAAGACATTGAAGATGTATATGCGCTATTCCTGAACAAGGTTCACTCGGCAGCCCTCATTTCTGCGCCAGTAAGCCGATCAGAAAGCTCACGACCACAAGTGAGACTTCCGCCAGCAATCCATACACTACTGCTGATTAAGAGAAGGATTAGAAGGCAGTACTGTCGAACCGGAGATCCAATTGTGGACAGGATCTACCGTAGAGTGTCAAACCGTGTCAAAAAGCTGCTGCAGCTGAATAAACAAAGGGAAACCGACCGTTTTTTGGAAAATGTTTCTCCAGATGAATCCTCAAGTCACTCCCTATGGAGACTGACGAGAAGGCACAAACAGCAAGTGTCCCCCAAATTTCCGATCAGAAAGCCTGATGGATCTTGGGCCAGATCCCCAAAGGAACGGGCTGATGCATTTGCCGAAGACTTGGAGGATCGCTTCAAGCCTTTTAATACAAGTTCGGCAAGCATGAACAGAAGGGTTCAACTCACACTGGAGAGCCCAGGCCAGCTAAGCCTCCCAGTTGCTCCAATCACTGTCAACGAAGTATCAGACCACATAGCAGCACTTAAGACAAGAAAAGCTCCTGGCGATGATGGCATCGACAACATAACACTAAAAGCATTGCCGGTCAGAGCAGTACTATTTTTAGTGTTAATCTTTAATGCGGTATTGAGATTGGGGCATGTTCCAAGCCAATGGAAAAAGGCGAGAATATGCATGATCTATAAGGCTGGAATGAGCTCCTCGTCCCTAGACTCATACAGGCCTATTAGTTTGTTGTCCACGATCTGAAAACTATTCGAACGTTGTCTGCTTACGAGACTGCTGTCTTTGGACAGAATTAATGAAAAAATTCCCCCCTTTCAGTTTGGGTTCCGAAAATCTCATGGCACACCGGAACAGCTAAATAGGGTGGTGAATTTTATCCTCGAGGGTTTCGAAGCCAAAGAGTACGTAGTGGCAGCGTACTTAGACATAAAACAAGCCTTCGACAGAGTCTGGCATGATGGGCTACTCTGCAAAATTAAGCCCTTACTGCCACCTCAACTATATATAATTGTGCAGAGTTATTTGACAAACCGGTCATTTTCGGTAGTACTCGATGGAGTTGAGTCCAACATGAAGGCCATCGGGGCTGGCGTTCCTCAAGGGAGTGTGCTAGGGCCCACGCTCTACACCTTCTTTACCTACGATATGCCCACTGGCTCTACAATTGAAGTCGCGGACCCCCACGACCTTACAATCGCCACTCTTGCAGATGACACAGCCATCTTGTCAAGAAACGAATGTGTCTACGAAGCTACCGACGTCCTGCAGCAATATTTCCACCAATTTGAAATGTGGGCCAAGCGCTGGAATATTGGCATTAATTTAAATAAATGCGCCAATGTGACCTATGCGCTACGGAGGGACATGTGTCCGGGAGTTTTCTTGCGCGGCCAATTGGTGACGCACTTCAACAGCCACAAATACTTAGGTGTGCACCTAGACAGACGCTTGAACTTTAACAAGCACATCACAAGTGTTTCAGTAACCCTAAAGAACAGAATAGGAAAACTAAGATATCATATAGCTGCCATAGGAACGATCGGTCGAAAATTAAGTTGTTGTATGCAAAACATTTTGTTTTTCAAGATATCTTGACCCAACTCGGCATTTATTAGTTTTACTATACTCCTCATATATATGCAAAGTCCTATTAAGCAATCTAACCTTCAAGTGGAGATGCAGGTCCTTAAGGTCTCCCCCTTTTGAGTATAACAACCTTGGAAAAATGTGTGATGTACGTATTGTACTGGCATGTAGAACAAATACAAAATTTGGGGAGACAATTGCTTTGGAGCTCCAACACCACGCATTCTTCCTTCCGAAGAAATGTAATTCGATGAAAAACGATCAATTCAACGACTTTATAACGGGCGATATCTGCTTGCCAAACAAACAAACTCATCGCATTCCCAACAGCAGTAATACCAGTTTTTGTATGAAGAACATTTTGTTTTTCAAGATATCTTGACCAAACTCGGCATTAATTAGTTTTACTATACTCCTCATATATAAGCAAAATCCTTTAAGATGGGACCACTATATCATATATCTACCATAGGAACGATCAGTCGAAAATAAGATGTATGAAAAACATTTTGTTTTCAAGATATCTTGACCAAACTCGGGCTTTATTAGTTTTACTATACTTCTCATATACAAGCAAAATCCTCTTAAGATAGGACCACTATATCAAATAGATGCCATAGGAACGATCGACCGAAAATTAAGTTGTTGTATGAAGAACATATTGTTTTTCAAGATATCTTGACCCAACTCAGCAATTATTAGTTTTACTATACTCCTCATATATATGCAAAATCCTATAAAGCAATCTCACCTTCAAGTGGAGATGCAGGTCCTTAAGGTTTCGCCCCTTTTGAGTATAACATCCATGGAAAAAAATGTTATGTACGATTTGTACTGGCATGGAGAACAAATACAAAATTTGGGGAGACAATTGCTTTGGAGCGCCAACACCACTCATTCTTCCTTCCGAAGAAATGTAATTCGATGAAAAACGATCAATTCAACGACTTCAAAACGGGCGATATCTGCTTGCCAAACAAAGAGCAAGCGCGCAGTTTTACAATCTGGGATTACTCATCGCAGTCCCAACAGCATTAACTGTTGAATATAATTATACAGGTTAAATAATACCAGTTTTTGTACTAGTTCTTATAAATAGATGAATGGAAATAAACAAGAAAGAAAGGCTATCTTCGGCATGCCGAAGATCTAAGTTGTTGTATGAAAAAACATTTTTTTTTTCAAAATATCTTGGCCATTAATTAGTTTTACTATACTTCTCATATATAAGCAAAATCCTATTAAGATCGGACCACTATATCATGTAGCTGCCATAGAAACGATCGATCGAAAATTAAGTTGTTGTAGGAAAAACATTTTGTTTTTCAAGATATCTTGACCAAACTCGGCATTTATTAGTTTTACTATACTCCTCATATATATGAAAAATCCTATAAAGCAATCTCACCTTCAAGTGGAGATGCAGGTCCTTAAGGTTTCGCCCCTTTTGAGTATAACATCCATGGAAAAAAATGTTATGTACGATTTGTACTGGCATGGAGAACAAATACAAAATTTGGGGAGACAATTGCTTTGGAGCTCCAACACCAATCATTCTTCCTTCCGAAGAAATGTAATTCGATGAAAAACGATCAATTCAACGACTTCAAAACGGGCGATATCTGCTTGCCAAACAAAAAGCAAGCGCGCAGTTTTACAATCTGGATTACTCATCGCAGTCACAACAGCATTAACTGTTGAATATAATTATACAGGTTAAATAATACCACTTTTTGTACTAGTTCTTATAAATAGATGAATGGAAATAAACAAGAAAGAAAGGCTATCTTCGGCATGCCGAAGATCTAAGTTGTTGTATGAAAAAACATTTTTTTTTTCAAAATATCTTGACCAAACTTGGCATTAATTAGTTTTACTATACTTCTCATATATAAGCAAAATCCTATTAAGATCGGACCACTATATCATGTAGCTGCCATAGAAACGATCGATCGAAAATTAAGTTGTTGTAGGAAAAACATTTTGTTTTTCAAGATATCTTGACCCAACTCGGCATTTATTAGTTTTACTATACTCCTCATATATATGCAAAATCCTATTAAGCAATCTAACCTTCAAGTGGAGATGCAGGTCCTTAAGGTTTTGCCTCTTTTGAGTATAACAACCATGGAAAAATGTGTGATGTCCGATATTGTACTGGCATGGAGAACAAATACAAAATTTGGGGAGACAATTGATTTGGAGCTCCAACACAACGCATTCTTCCTTCCGAAGAGATGTAATTCGATGAAAAATGATCAATTCAACGACTTTATAACGGGCGATATCTGCTTGCCAAACAAAGAGCAGGCGCGCAGTTTTACAATCTGGGATTACTCATCGTAGTCCCAACAGCAGTAATACCAGTTTTTGTATGAAGAACATTTTGTTTTTCAAGATATCTTGACCAAACTCGGCATTAATTAGTTTTACTATACTCCTCATATATAGGCAAAATCCTATTAAGATGGGACCACTAAATCATATATCTGCCTTAGGAACGATCGGTCCAAAATAAGATGTATGAAAAACATTTTGTTTTTCAAGATATCTTGACCAAATTCGGTTTTATTAGTTTTACTATACTTCTCATATATATGCAAAATCCTATTAAGCAATCTCACCTTCAAGTGGAGATGCAGGTCCTTAAGGTTTCGCCCCTTTTGAGTATAACAACCATGGAAAAAAATGTGATGTACGATATTGTACTGGCAGTACAATAAATGCTGAGTTGGGTCAAGATATCTTGAATAACAAAATGTTTTTCCTACAACAACTTAATTTTCGATCGATCGTTCCTATGGCAGCTATATGATATAGTGGTCCGATCTTAATAGGATTTTGCTTATATATGAGAAGTATAGTAAAACTAATAAATGCCAAGTTTGGTCAAGATATCTTGAAAAACAAAATGTTTTTTCATACAACATCTTATTTTCGACCGATCGTTCCTATGGCAGATATATGAACTAGTGGTCCGATCTTAATAGGATTTACATGATGACTGTCTTGTTAGCAGATAAAGAGATGACTTAATATAAAATAAAAATAATAGACTATGTAACTATATATATATATATAAGGCTGTTTAACTACTATAAGACCGTTCATTACAGGCTGTTTAACTGCTATTAAACCGTTCATATCAGGCTGTTTAACTGCTATAAAACCGTTCATAACGGGCTGTTTAACTGCTATAAAGCCGAATAACAGATAAGTTACTGCTCTAATACTGTACAGTAAATTAGAAAATGGATGAGAAAGACTAGAAATGTTTTGTAAAAAGAATTTCAAAGCAATAAATTAGGTAAAGCTGAATCCGCTTGACAACTGGAATAAACATTAAAGCACATAACAGCACACACTAGTTACTAAGTGTAATAAATTAAATAATTCATTTTTTAACCGGAGTTGTACACCCCCCATATTTCAATTACTGGAATTAAGCTAGAGTTAGATAGTTCGCATTTTAGACGACGGAAACTAGATGATGAGAGTGATTATGATGTTGATTATAATAATTTTATTGATAGTAATACGAGAATCAATGAAACTGAGGACTAAGCTGATGCGGATGATGATGATGATATTAATGATAATGTAGTTAATCAACTCTACTCGCAATTTAATGCTGGAGTTAAAAATTATGTTTAATATAAGTGAATTAGCTAGAAAAAATATACTTGATAAAGCGTATGGACCATATAAAGATTTAAATGGCGAATTAAGGTTAGGAAATTCTATTATTCATATATCAAAAGAAAAATGTATTCTAGACAGTGGGGAAACATGGGATTTCACTACAGTCTTATATTACTAACTATGAAATATATAGACATACCAAATGGCCCTTTTTATCGAAACGAAAAAAATCGAAACGTGGCGACCCCAAGGGTACCTGCGACCATTTTAGTGTGCCCTGACAGAGTAAGACTGCTGAGAGTGGCAGGCGAACGCCGGCCTCAAAAGCCGAACGTTCAGTATGAAGAGAGTGATACACACTTAGGTTTTTGGGCTGTAAGGATTTAAAAATGGCATACATACATATATTAAGAAAACGCATCATCAGCCGGGACGTTGTGTGCTGAGCCAGATGCGGCTTCATACTAAACGTTCGGCTTTTGAGGCCGGCGTTCGATTGCTTGGAAACGGAGTAAGTTATCGATTATCGGAAACAAACTCGATCTGCGTGGGAGCTAGGAGCACCTACATCTAAAATTTCAAGTCTCTAGCTCTTATTGGTTCTGAGATCCTTGCGTTCATACATACGGACGGACGGACGGACGGACGGACATGGGTAGATCGACTTGGGGGTCGGAGATGCTTCTTCTGTTACATACATTTGGCTTTCGCACAAATACATTATACCCATTTTTAATGGGTTCAGGGTATAATGAGTATCGACAAGTTTGAACATTACTCCTCAGCTAAAAATTCTAAAATTCTGTTGACAATAAACTTTATGTTCAAAATATATTATACAAATCAAAAGAGGATTTGAAGTTTCTCATACAAAATAAAGTTGATGAAGTAGATAAATCTATAAACGAATGTTTAAATAAAGTTAATATTGAAATTCCAAAAATAAGAAGTGATATTAATATATATAATAATACAATTTTTGGAATACTTAAAGAAAATAATATAAGTTTTGAGAAAATCTTACAAGAATCAAAAAATATTTGTATACGTACATTAATAGTGAAAATAATGAATTGAGAGAATATCTTATAAGTAAAATGTTAAATTAAAGAGTATAAATACAAATAAATTGAATGAACTTAGGATGTTTTTGATTACATACATCAATATTGAAAATATTGCGTTGAGAAAATATATTAATAAGGAAAATGCTAAAATTAGGGAGTTAATTACATTGTAAAAGGATTGACATAAGGCAATAATAAATATTCAATGGTTTAGCTATTCACATGTCTGTTGACAAGCTTGGTCACTTTTCAAGTGATAAATACAATACTGAGAAGTTTAAGAAAAATGGTGCTAAATTCTTTGGGGTGTTTATGGATAACGATCAAAACATTCATATCCAGAGTAAATGTCTTAAAAACTTTAGGAACCCGATTTGGAAAGTAAGGTCGTTGGATTAGCACAAGACTTGCAAACGCTCATTAGAAAAGAAAACTTAAATCTAGAAGTTTTATCACTCAGTCCGCGAGTATCGAGAAGAATCTGAAAGACTATTGTGAAAAAAATAACAATAATAACAAAATAATAAAAAGTTATTGAGTTGCATAATGGAAAATTATATATCATTAAATAAGAATTATCGATTCCTGTTAACTGTTATCGATACATTTTCCAAATATGACTGGGGTGTAGCATTCAAAAGCAAAAATGCTCAAGACGTTACAAAGGCTATGTTATATATTTTTACAAACCGATGATGGAAAAGAATTTTTTAACAATAACTTTAAGCACATAATGAATAAATTTAGTATTAATCATTACTCAACATATAGTGGGTTAAAAGCTTCAATAGTTGAACGATTCAATAGAACGCTCAAAAATATGATGTGGAAAGAATTGTGTTATCGAATGTGTGTTAATCGAATGAAAAAAAGTTGTTAAGCACGGATGGACGGACGGACGGACGGACAGACAGACAGACATGACTAGATCGACTCGGCTATTGATGCTGATCAAGAATATATATACTTTATGGGGTCGGAGAAGCTTCCTTCTGCCTGTTACATACATTTGGATTTTGCATAAATATAATATATCCTTATACCCATTTTTAATGGGTTCAGGGTATAAAAAATGGTGATAAGGTATATGTTAAATGGTTGGGGTTCTCTGATGGGCACAACTCCTGGATAATCAAAAATGAAGTTGAATAAAATACTACTATATATAAATATTTATTATTTGAAAAATGTTATACATATGGTTTTCTTGCGGGTTGTTACTCATTTTTAATTATTATTTATTAATTGTCTATGGCGAATAATACCGAGTGCACTGTTCTGTTCGATTGCCAAAACGTTAATAATCGCATCTTACATGCAACCTTGCACCCACGCCTTCTGTTAACACTATAGCACTCTCAGTTACTTAGTATTACACGCACAACAATTATCTCCTGCGAAACTCTTTCTTCAAACCTCAGTCTAACATTATTTTGGCACGTACGCCACTTATGACCTTCCGCAACATTTATCTACATCTCCATCGAACTAAGCTGACCATCTGGCGAATAACGGAGCATGTTCTACTCCAGTGTCGTCCACAATATAGACACGACACGGCCATACTTACACGTCCTCGTGTACACTAGAACATCAACAGACTTTACTTTACAATCTAAAAGTAAATTAACAGACGTTATCCAAATGCTATTTCTGTTTACATTGCCTAATTTAAATTTTTATTCATTATCTCAATATTAATATCTCTTTGTATTACATATTTGGATATCTTAACATTTTAGTCACTTGCATATTAAGGGTTCACAATTCGGCTTTAGTTACTTTCTCTATGATTTCCTTTTGATTATGAGCATGGTTCCGTTTCACTTGTCCTTGCTCAATGACGCAGGTATCTCAAATCTTAAAATATATTTTTCTTTTCAAAATCGACCAAATATTACAATGCCTCAACACTGCATCAATTATACATTCACCGGGTTATTTCCACTCGATTTCTCAAACACTTTATCTATGGTCTTACGCCATTCACAAAAATTTCCATATCCAAGGTTATTGCAACGCCATTGCAACTAACCACTTCACAAATGGACAATTTTTATTGCACAACATATCCTCTCACACGGATATCTCACAATAATTCCAATTCCTCCGGAACATAACCATCTGGCATCTTTCTCAAAACGTCAGGCAATATTTATCTGTTCTCTTAAATGTACCTGTCGCCTTCTAAAACTTCACTAACCAAAAGTGGTCCTCTAAACTTTGCATCCAGGTTGGGCTGATGCCGCTCTTCATGCTTATTTATGTTTTCTAACGCCCTATCTCTAATATCTGCTTTGTCGATATCAATCTCTGTATTGCACGGTGGAATAAAACATAGATTACGTGCCTCTTTGCCGATTAGCAAATCTAGAGGACTTGCTTTGGTTACACTACTAACTGTGCAATTCAACGCAAGCTGTACCTCGCCAAGAGCATTCTGCCAAGATCGGGGACTTGATTCAACCGCGGACAAAAGGTTTTTAAGAGTGCTCATAACGCGCTCAACTTGTCAATTCGTGCGACTTCCTCCTGTAGCTATAGGACGTAGTTTAACCTTCTGTGACGCACAAAACTCTGCAAATATTCCACTGGTGAAACATCTACCTTTTACCAGATGAACCTTTCACTGTTTTGCATGTGATGCAACTATTGTCAAATTTTCTAACATATTTATTCATTTTAGCAAATAAATAATATTCGTAGGTCTTGTCAAGCGTCTTCTTCCATCCCAAGTGCATGATCGATTCGTGAACTTGATTTGTCACGGACCATCGAAATGGATGCGGTACCACGCCAAACATCGTGTCTTTCCATTTCTTTGAATTTTGTGAAACAATCATCGTCAGTCAATTTATTACTGTTAAGTTTATTTATAATGTCGGTAATTTCAGAATCTTGTCGTTGTTCAGCAGCAAGCCAATCGCCCGAGATTTCAGCCAAACTTACACGCTTTTCGGGCAATTTACACCCTTGGTTTTTAGTCGTCTCTTGTACATGATTTCTGGATGAAAAGTTTCGTGCGCAATGCGATTTCCTTCTCTATGTTCTATCTTGAAATCAAAAGACAGTAAATATCCCCACCAGCGCTTCACCCTTGGCGTTAGATCCATCTTTGTTCTCGATGCTTTGAGAGAATTGCAATCTGTATACACAACGAATTCTCAACCAAGCAAATAATGCCGAAAATGCTTAACAGAGTCAGCAAATGCCAATGTTTCCGATTCATAAGAATGGTATGTGGACTCAGCGGGGGAAGCTGTTTTACTAAAATATCCAATACGTGAGGATTGTCATTGATCCGATGCATTAACATAGCGCCATAACCATGAGAGCTTGCTTCGGTGTGTAGTTCTATCGGAAACTGTGGATCAAATATTATAAGCACTGGCTCATTTGTAAGAACCGCAATTATTTATTGTCTAATTGCATCCGATTCATCATTCCAAGTAGAAACGCTTTTGCTTGAAGTTACTGAATATATCGTATTTATAATCTGAGAGAATTGACGCACGAATTTACGGAAATAAGACGACAAACCAATAAATTGTCTCACAATACTAATTGTTGGTGGCCGTGCCAAAGAACTTAGCGCAAGCATTTTTCGCGGATTAGGTCCCAACTCTCCAGCTCGCACCACATACCCCAGATATACTACAGTAGTTTTTAGAAACCCACATTTAGCAATATTGAAAGAGTATCCCGCCGCAGTCAGCACATCAAATCCAAATTCTATGGTTGGTGATATCACCATGATATCGTCCATGTACACTATCACGTAGGAATGGTTCGCTGGAAAACGGACGGAGTGTATTGCGCTTCACGTGTCACAAACGCAGTATATTCAATAGAATCAGGGTTAATTGGAATCTGATGGTACGTAAAATACTTTGAATCCCTGAGTCGAGCAATTCATTAATAAGTGGCAAAGGAACCTATCAGAAACCGTATCGGTGTTTAGCTCACGATAATCAATGCAAAGGCGGTCTGATCCATTTTTTTTAACCAATAGTATAGGACTAGCATAGGGAGAACAACTAGGTCGAATGATGTTACAGTTTAACAATTCATTTATCCGTTCACTTACAATTTCTTTTTCATTAGGACTCAGTCGATATGGAAGCCTCTGCACCGTTTTGTTATGGACAATCAATCTAATGGTCATTTCAGAATTTACCGAATACAATCATAACTCCCTTTGGCTCAGACACAGAGCACTGATTAATTTTCTTCTCGGAAACCGCTCCAGATTTTGTTGTATTACTCGCGCAGCGATTTGCAAGATGTCCAAGTTATCTACATCGGTAACAGGTTACACTCCGCAAGTTTCGCTGTGGTTTATTTTCCGATCCAGAACGTTTGAGTTTACAAACCGCCATTTTGTGTCCTGTTTTCTTGCATAAGTTGCACACGATTTTTGCTTGCTTGTAGTCACCACTAGCTCCATCAGAACCTTCAGCACTGCGCTTTCTGTCAAATGAAAACGCCTTCAGGTCCATTTGAAGTTAACTTCTCGTTTGTATATTGGACGAGAACACCATGCGCTGCAAACGACTGTCGAAATTTGCCATGTGTGCAAGCACAGTCGATTTAGCTATCTCCTCTGTACTCAAGTTTCGCCATTTTGATGATAGGGACGTGGCCATGCAGCTTGCATATAGTGCGAGACACTCGCTGGGCTCTGGACGACTATGCAGCAGGTTCAAGAATGTAGCTGCTGAAGTTTCCTTAATTTCGAAACGCTGCACAAACAATTCTTTAAACTTTTCCCAATTGATGCCAGGATAACAGATCTGTGCAAGCCACGGTGAAGCACTGCTCTGCATACAACTGCTCAACAACACAATAAGCGCGCTTCCATCGACCGGCTGCTCATACATAATTATGCTTGCTGTTGCACACCATTGAGTCGTTTCATCATCAGTCGCATCAGGGTTAAATTTTGGTAACACCACATGATTTTTCGGACGCGCAGACGCCTGCATAGCTTTGCACATTTCCATAAAATTCCGATTCTGCATTTCCAAAATAACACACCACGGATCTGTAGACAATGCAGGAGTTGGCACAGATCCCACTTCTGACGTCGGGTTATCATTATAGTTTTCTTGCGGGTTTTTACTCATTTAACCCTTGCAGAGGGTATTATAATTTTGTCGTGAAATGTGTAACGCATAGAAGGAGACATCTACGACCCCATAAAGTATATATATTCTTGATCAGCATCAACAGTCGAGTCGATATAGCCATGTCCGTCTGTCCGTCTGTCCGTCTGTTTCTAAGCGAACTAGTTTGTCAGTTTTAAAGCTATCTTAACGAAACTTTGCAGAAGTCCCCTTTTCTGTTGCACGCAGCACATATGTCAAAACCACTGGATGGGACCACTATATCATATAGCTGCCATAGGAACGATCGGTCGAAAATTAAGTTTTTGTATGAAAAACATTTTGTTTTTCAAGATATCTTGACCTAACCTCGCATTTATTAGCTTTACTATACTGCTCATACATATGCAACATCCTATTAATAGCGGACCACTATATCATATAGCTGCCATAGGAACGATCAGTCGAAAATTAAGTTGTCGTATGAAAAACCATTTTATTTATCAAGATATCTTGCCCAAACTCGGCATTAACTATTTTCCCTGTGCTTCTTAGATACGGGCAAAGCACTATAAGCATTATGAAAAGGTTAGGTCTGCAAGGGTATTAGATCTTCGGCGTGCCGAAGATAGCCTTTCTATGGCGAAGAACACCGAGTGCACTGTTCTGTTCGATTGCCAAAACGTTAATATTCGCATCTTCCATGCAACCTTGTTCACACGCCTTCTGTTAACACTTTAGCACTACTGCTATCTCTTTTTCTCTCAGTGACTCATTATTACACGCACAACATAACGCAGTCGCCAATAGTCACAGAAGTGTTCTACTACAGTGTCGTCCACAATATAAACCCGACATATACATATAATTATGTATTACGCGTTCAGTTATTGTAAAAATATATATTTCAATTTATTATTTTCACTGAAGGTTCACTTTTGTTGAGTACAATCCGCTTCGCTTACCGAATCTGAACTAATTTATCTAACCATTGCCGTCGCTTAGCAAATTTCGCTCGACTCATAATTGAGTGGAGTTGGAGTTGCATCAGCAATTATGCGTGGGATAATGCTATGGTGAGAACATTGACAGGGGCGTGATTTTAGGGTGAATTATTTGTGTCTACCAAAGGGGGACAGTTTGATCTTGCCCAATGTCAATGCTATCACCAGGCTCTTTGTTTACAAGAATTGGAAATGTTTATACCTGTGCTTATGAGCTAAGTTATATTAAAGGGTGGGTGCGACTATGGATATATAATTCCCCTAACCATTAGAAAGAACCTGTCCTCAGGTGTTTAAGTTTGGGTATAGTGTAACATTTTCTTCTTTTACAATTGGTGTATCTTCTACTATTGTAAGTGTTTTTTCTGCTTTTGGTTTGTTATGTTTTATAATTAATTTCTTAGGTATGCTTTAAACTTATATGTTAAATACAGTGTTAAACTTATTAATATGATTACAAATTTGGTTATTGTAACTATCTGGAATACATTGTTAATTTTTGTGTGTTCATTTATAATTTGTTTCGTTTGTACAAACGAAAGTGGTTCTTATTTTATAACATCATTGCTTACGTAAATGCTTTGAGTATAATCTAACATTGTTTGAAATTGAAATTTCATTAATTTGCAGAGAACAATTAAAGATTTTTATTATATTGTTTTCTTCTATTGTTATTTATTTATTTACACAGTTATGGTTCAATATAGTTTTTGGTAAATTCCTAGTTAAAATTATATTTGGTTCAAGATAGTTGATTTGAAAATTTTGTAAAGGTTTAGTATAAAAATTTAAAATTCCTGTCAAACATTCATTATTAATTAATTTTTTTGTTTCTTTGCTACAAACTTTTTAGTCTTGGGTAAATATTTTTCATGAGCTATTTCTGTCAAAATGTTATTATTATCATCCGGGTATGGAATTATTTTGAATACCGGGCATTTTATTATTTCTCGATGAATATGTGATATTATCAGTATTTCGTTTGTATCTGATTTAAACCAAGTGGCAGTTTTTGTATTCCACAATTACTCAGAATTAACATGCAACAAATAGTCATGTTTTAGTAATTTCGGGTTAAAAATGCCTAATCTTCTATATGTTATGTAAAGTGTTCTAAGTTAAATATAAGGATATCTAGTTTCTTTTCTTTTTGTTTCTCTTGATCTAGTTCGTTAACCTGAACGCTGTTTTCTGCTAAGCTTATTTTTTGTTCAATTTCTGTCTTGTCTTCTTGGTCTAATGTTTCAAGAAAGTATTTATATACTGTTCCTATTACTATGTTAACTAAACCTCTTTTGTTGCGTTTGACTATTTCTAAGCCGTTTATTTCTCTGTTTAATTTTTCAAGTATGTATTCGATTTGTATTAGGTTATAAAATTCTTTAATTAGTTCAATTAGGTTGTTAAAAGTTTCTTCGGTTTGTGTTATGTTAGCCGTTAAACAGTGAAATTCGTAATCTGTCGGAATGTCTATGGTTCCTGTCTTAAATATGAGATAGCCGTTATGGGCTTTAATAGGATTAATTTCAATGCTTTGTGGTTTATGGTTTACAGTTATTGATAGTAATATTATAATAATTTGTTTAAGCTGGTGCTTGTATGTTTTATCGATGTCTGTTGTTGACCTGTAATTGTTATATTTGCTTTGATTTGTCTTCTTTTTATACCCTTGCAGAGGGTATTATAATTTTTTTGTTAAATGTGTAACGCATAGAAGGAGACATCTCCGACCCCATAAAGTATATTCTTGATCAGCATCAACAGCAGAGTCGATATATATCCGTCTGTCCGTCTGACCGTCTGTCCGTCTGTCTGTTTCTATGCGAACTAGTACCTCAGTTTTAAAGCTACGTTTACTGAAACTTTGCAGAACTCCCTCTTTCTGTTGCACGCAGCACATATGTCAAAACCAGCTGGATCGGACTACTATATCATATAGCTGCCATAAGAACGATCGGTCGAAAATTAAGTTTTTGTATGAAAAAACATTTGTTTTTCAAGATATCTTGACGAAACTCGGCATTTATTAGAATTACTATACTCCTCATATATAAGAAAAATCCTATTAAGATCAGACTACTATATCATATAGCTGCCATAGGAACGACCGGTCGAAAATTAAGTTGTTGTATGGACAAATTTTATGTCAAAATCTATTAAGATCGAAAGACTATATGATTTAGCTGCCATAGGAACGATCGGTCGCAAATTAAGTTGTTGTATGAATAAACATTTTGTTTTTTAATTAGTTTTACTATACTCCTCTTATAGGCATAATTCTATTAAGATGGGACCACTATATCATATATCTGCCACAGGAACGATCGGTTAAAAATAAGTTGTTGTGTGAAAAAACATTTTGTTTTTCATGATATTTTGACCAAACTCGGCGTTTATTAGTTTTACTATACTCCTCATATATAGGCAAAATCCTCTTAAGATCGGACCACTATATCATATATCTGCCATAGGAACGATCGGTCGAAAATAAGTTGTTGTATGAAAAAACATTTTGTTGTTCAAGATATCTTGACCAAACTCGGCATTCATTAGTTTTACTATACTGCTCATATATATGCAAAATCCTATTAAGATCGGAAGACAATATCATATAGCTGCCATAGAAACGATCAGTCGAAAATTAACTTGTTGTATGAAAAAACATTTTGTTTTTCAAGATATCTTGACCAAACTCGGCAATTATTAGTTTTACTATGCTCCTCATATATATGCAAAATCCTATTAAGATCGGACCTACCATATCATATAGCTGCCATAGGAACGACCGGTCGAAAATTAAGTTGTTGTATGGACAAATTTTATATCAAAATCATATTAAGATCGGATCACTATATCATATAGCTGCCATAGGAACGATCAGTCGAAAATTAAGTTGTTGTATGAAAAAACATTTTGTTTTTCAAGATATCTTGACCAAACTTGGCAATTATTAGTTTTACTATGCTCCTCATATTTATGCAAAATCCTATTAAGATCGGACTCTTATATCATATAGCTGCCATAGGAACGATCAGTCGAAAATTAAGTTGTTGTATGAAAAAAATATTTTGTTTTTCATGATATCTTGACCACACTCGGCGTTTATTAGTTTTACTATATTCCTCATTTATATGCAAAATCCTATTAAGATCGGACAACTATATCATAAAGCTGCCATTGGAACAATGAGTCGAAAATTAAGTTGTTGTATGAAAAACATTTTGTTTTTCAAGATATCTTGACCAAACTTGGCAATTATTAGTTTTACTATGCTCCTCATATATATGCAAAATCCTATTAAGATCGGACTATTATATCATATAGCTGCCATAGGAACGATCAGTCGAAAATTAAGTTGTTGTATGAAAAAATATTTTGTTTTTATGATATCTTGACCAAACTCGGCGTTTATTAATTTTATTATACTCCTCATATATTTGCAAAATCCTATTAAGATCGGACCACTATATCATATAGCTGCCATAGGAATGATCGGTCGAAAATTAAGTTTTTGTATAAAAAAACATTTTGTTTTTCAAGATATCTTGACCAAACTCGGCATTTATTAATTTTATTATACTCCTCATATATTTGCAAAATCCTATTAAGATCGGACCACTATATCATATAGCTGCCATAGGAACGATCAGTCGAAAATTAAGTTGTCGTATGAAAAAAATTTTGTTTTTCATGTTATCTTGACCAAACTCGGCGTTTATTAGTTTTACTATACTCCTCATATATATGCAAAATCCTATTAAGATCGGACAACTATATCATATAGCTGCCATAGGAACGTTCGGTCGAAAATTAAGTTCTTGTATGAAAAAACATTTTGTTTTTCATGATATCTTGACCAAACTCGGCGTTTATTAATTTTATTATACTCCTCATATATATGCAAAATCCTATTAAGATCGGACCACTATATCATATAGCTGCCATAGGAATGATCGGTCGAAAATTAAGTTCTTGTATGAAAAAACATTTTGTTTTTCATGATATCTTGACCAAACTCGGTATGTATTGGTTTTACTATACTCCTCATATATATGGAAAGTCCTATTAAGATCGGGCCACTATATCATATATATCATTGATACCCTTGCAGAGGGTATAATAATTTTTTCGTTAAATGTGTAACGCATAGAAGGAGACATCTCCGACCCCATAAAGTGTATATATTCTTGATCAGCATCAATAGCAGAGTCGATATATATCCGTCTGTCCGTCTGACCGTCTGTCCGTCTGTCTGTTTCTATGCGAACTAGTACCTCAGTTTTAAAGCTACGTTCACTGAAACTTTGCAGAACTCCCTCTTTTTGTTGCACGCAGCACATATGTCAAAACCAGCTGGATCGGACTACTATATCATATAGCTTCCATAAGAACGATCGGTCGAAAATTAAGTTTTTGTATGAAAAAACATTTTGTTTTTCAAGATATCTTGACCAAACTCGGCATTTATTAGTTTTACTATACTCCTCATATATATGCAAAATCCTATTAAGATCAGACTACTATATCATATAGCTGCCATAGGAATGACTGGTCGAAAATTAAGTTGTTGTATGGACAAATTTTATGTCAAAATCCTATTAAGATCGAAAGACTATATGATTTAGCTGCCATAGGAACGATCGGTCGCTAATTAAGTTAGTGTATGAAAAACATTTTATTTTTTAATTTGGTTTACTATACTCCTCTTATAGGCATAATTCTATTAAGATGGGACCACTATATCATATATCTGCCACAGGAACGATCGGTTAAAAATAAGTTGTTGTGTGAAAAAACATTTTGTTTTTTCATGATATATTGACCAAACTCGGCGTTTATTAGTTTTACTATACTCCTCATATATAGGCAAAATCCTCTTAAGATCGGACCACTATATCATATATCTGCCATAGGAACGATCGGTCGAAAATAAGTTGTTGTATGAAAAAACATTTTGTTGTTCAAGATATCTTGACCAAACTCGGCATTCATTACTTACACGCTTTTCGGGTAATTTACACCCTTGGTTTTTAGTCGTCTCTTGTACATGATTTCTGGATGAAAAGTTTCGTGCGCAATGCGATTTCCTTCTCTATGTTCTATCTTGAAATCAAAAGACAGTAAATATCCCCACCAGCGCTTCACCCTTGGCGTTAGATCCATCTTTGTTCTCGATGCTTTGAGAGAATTGCAATCTGTATACACAACGAATTCTCAACCAAGCAAATAATGCCGAAAATGCTTAACAGACTCAACAAATGCCAATGTTTCCAATTCATAAGAATGGTATGTGGACTCAGCGGGGGAAGCTGTTTTACTAAAATATCCAATACGTGAGGATTGTCATTGATCCGATGCATTAACATAGCGCCATAACCATGAGAGCTTGCTTCGGTGTGTAGTTCTATCGGAAACTGTGGATCAAATATTATAAGCACTGGCTCATTTGTAAGAACCGCAATTATTTTTTGTCTAATTGCATCCGATTCATCATTCCAACTAGAAACGCTTTTGCTTGAAGTTACTGAATATATCGTATTTATAATCTGAGAGAATTGACGCACGAATTTACGGAAATAAGACGACAAACCAATAAATTGTCTCACAATACTAATTGTTGGTGGCCGTGCCAAAGAACTTAGCGCAAGCATTTTTCGCGGATTAGGTCCCAACTCTCCAGCTCGCACCACATACCCCAGATATACTACAGTAGTTTTTAGAAACCCACATTTAGCAATATTGAAAGAGTATCCAGCCGCAGTCAGCACATCAAATCCAAATTCTATGGTTGGTGATATCACCATGATATCGTCCATGTACACTATCACGTAGGAATGGTTCGCTGGAAAACGGACGGAGTGTATTGCGCTTCAGGTGTCACAAACGCAGTATATTCAATAGAATCAGGTTAATTGGAATCTGATGGTACGTAAAATACTTTGAATCCCTGAGTCGAGCAATTCATTAATAAGTGGCAAAGGAAACCTATCAGAAACCGTATCGGTGTTTAGCTCACGATAATCAATGCAAAGGCGGTCTGATCCATTTTTTTTTAACCAATAGTATAGGACTAGCATAGGGAGAACAACTAGGTCGAATGATGTTACAGTTTAACAATTCATTTATCCGTTCACTTACAATTTCTTTTTCATTAGGACTCAGTCGATATGGAAGCCTCTGCACCGTTTTGTTATGGACAATCAATCTAATGGTCATTTCAGAATTTACCGAATACAATCATAACTCCCTTTGGCTCAGACACAGAGCACTGATTAATTTTCTTCTCGGAAACCGCTCCAGATTTTGTTGTATTACTCGCGCAGCGATTTGCAAGATGTCCAAGTTATCTACATCGGTAACAGGTTACACTCCGCAAGTTTCGCTGTGGTTTATTTCCGATCCAGAACGTTTGAGTTTACAAACCGCCATTTTGTGTCCTGTTTTCTTGCATAAGTTGCACACGATTTTTGCTTGCTTGTAGTCACCACTAGCTCCATCAGAACCTTCAGCACTGCGCTTTCTGTCAAATGAAACGCCTTCAGGTCCATTTGAAGTTAACTTCTCGTTTGTATATTGGACGAGAACACCATGCGCTGCAAACGACTGTCGAAATTTGCCATGTGTGCAAGCACAGTCGATTTAGCTATCTCCTCTGTACTCAAGTTTCGCCATTTTGATGATAGGGACGTGGCCATGCAGCTTGCATATAGTGCGAGACACTCGCTGGGCTCTGGACGACTATGCAGCAGGTTCAAGAATGTAGCTGCTGAAGTTTCCTTAATTTCGAAACGCTGCACAAACAATTCTTTAAACTTTTCCCAATTGATGCCAGGATAACAGATCTGTGCAAGCCACGGTGAAGCACTGCTCTGCATACAACTGCTCAACAACACAATAAGCGCGCTTCCATCGACCGGCTGCTCATACATAATTATGCTTGCTGTTGCACACCATTGAGTCGTTTCATCATCAGTCGCATCAGGGTTAAATTTTGGTAACACCACATGATTTTTCGGACGCGCAGACGCCTGCATAGCTTTGCACATTTCCATAAAATTCCGATTCTGCATTTCCAAAATAACACACCACGGATCTGTAGACAATGCAGGAGTTGGCACAGATCCCACTTCTGACGTCGGGTTATCATTATAGTTTTCTTGCGGGTTTTTACTCATTTAACCCTTGCAGAGGGTATTATAATTTTGTCGTGAAATGTGTAACGCATAGAAGGAGACATCTACGACCCCATAAAGTATATATATTCTTGATCAGCATCAACAGTCGAGTCGATATAGCCATGTCCGTCTGACCGTCTGTCCGTCTGTTTCTAAGCGAACTAGTTTGTCAGTTTTAAAGCTATCTTAACGAAACTTTGCAGAAGTCCCCTTTTCTGTTGCACGCAGCACATATGTCAAAACCACTGGATGGGACCACTATATCATATAGCTGCCATAGGAACGATCGGTCGAAAATTAAGTTTTTGTATGAAAAACATTTTGTTTTTCAAGATATCTTGACCTAACCTCGCATTTATTAGCTTTACTATACTGCTCATACATATGCAACATCCTATTAATAGCGGACCACTATATCATATAGCTGCCATAGGAACGATCAGTCGAAAATTAAGTTGTCGTATGAAAAACCATTTTATTTATCAAGATATCTTGCCCAAACTCGGCATTAACTATTTTCCCTGTGCTTCTTAGATACGGGCAAAGCACTATAAGCATTATGAAAAGGTAAGGTCTGCAAGGGTATTAGATCTTCGCATCTTCCATGCAACCTTGTTCACACGCCTTCTGTTAACACTTTAGCACTACTGCTATCTCTTTTTCTCTCAGTGACTCATTATTACACGCACAACAATTATCTCCTGCGAAACTCTTTCTTCAAACCTGACGAATAACGGAACATAACGCAGTCGCCAATAGTCACAGAAGTGTTCTACTACAGTGTCGTCCACAATATAAACCCGACATATACATATAATTATGTTTTACGCGTTCAGTTATTGTAAAAATATATATTTCAATTTATTATTTTCACTGAAGGTTCACTTTTGTTGAGTACAATCCGCTTCGCTTACCGAATCTGAACTAATTTATCTAACCATTGCCGTCGCTTAGCAAATTTCGCTCGACTCATAATTGAGTGGAGTTGGAGTTGCATCAGCAATTATGCGTGGGATAATGCTATGGTGAGAACATTGACAGGGGCGTGATTTTAGGGTGAATTATTTGTGTCTACCAAAGGGGGACAGTTTGATCTTGCCCAATGTCAATGCTATCACCAGGCTCTTTGTTTACAAGAATTGGAAATGTTTATACCTGTGCTTATGAGCTAAGTTATATTAAAGGGTGGGTGCGACTATGGATATATAATTCCTCTAACCATTAGAAAAGAACCTGTCCTCAGGTGTTTAAGTTTGGTGTAACATTTTCTTCTTTTACAATTGGTGTATCTTCTACTATTGTAAGTGTTTCTTCTGCTTTTGGTTTGTTATATTTTATAATTAATTTCTTAGGTATGCTTTAAACTTATATGTTAAATACAGTGTTAAACTTATTAATATGATTACAAATTTGGTTATTGTAACTATCTGGAATACATTGTTATTTTTGTGTGTTCATTTATAATTTGTTTCGTTTGTACAAACGAAAGTGGTTCTTATTTTATAACATCATTGCTTACGTAAATGCTTTGAGTATAATCTAACATTGTTTGAAATTGAAATTTCATTAATTTGCAGAGAACAATTAAAGATTTTTATTATATTGTTTTCTTCTATTGTTATTTATTTATTTACACAGTTATGGTTCAATATAGTTTTTGGTAAATTCCTAGTTAAAATTATATTTGGTTCAAGATAGTTGATTTGAAAATTTTGTAAAGGTTTAGTATAACTACATTCTGATGTTATTTGGTTTAAAATTCCTGTCAAACATTCATTATTAATTAATTTTTTTGTTTCTTTGCTACAAACTTTTTAGTCTTGGGTAAAATATTTTTCATGAGCTATTTCTGTCAAAATGTTATTATTATCATCCGGGTATGGAATTATTTTGAATACCGTGCATTTTATTATTTCTCGATGAATATGTGATATTATCAGTATTTCGTTTGTATCTGATTTAAACCAAGTGGCAGTTTTTGTATTCCACAATTACTCAGAATTAACATGCAACAAATAGTCATGTTTTAGTAATTTCGGGTTAAAAATGCCTAATCTTCTATATGTTATGTAAAGTGTTCTAAGTTAAATATAAGGATATCTAATTTCTTTTCTTTTTGTTTCTCTTGATCTAGTTCGTTAACCTGAACGCTGTTTTCTGCTAAGCAGCTTATTTTTTGTTCAATTTCTGTCTTGTCTTGGTCTAATGTTTCAAGAAAGTATTTATATACTGTTCCTATTACTATGTTAACTAAACCTCTTTTGTTGCGTTTGACTATTTCTAAGCCGTTTATTTCTCTGTTTAATTTTTCTAGTATGTATTCGATTTGTATTAGGTTATAAAATTCTTTAATTAGTTCAATTAGGTTGTTAAAAGTTTCTTCGGTTTTTGTTATGTTAGCCGTTTAAACAGTGAAATTCGTACTCTGTCGGAATGTCTATGGTTCCTGTCTTAAATATGAGATAGCCGTTATGGGCTTTAATAGGATTAATTTCAATGCTTTGTGCATTTATATGGTTTACAGTTATTGATAGTAATATTATAATAATTTGTTTAAGCTGGTGCTTGTATGTTTTATCGATGTCTGTTGTTTACCTGTAATTGTTATATTTGCTTTGATTTGTCTTCTTTTTATACCCTTGCAGAGGGTATTATAATTTTTTTGTTAAATGTGTAACGCATAGAAGGAGACATCTCCGACCCCATAAAGTATATTATTGATCAGGATCAACAGCAGAGTCGATATATATCCGTCTGTCCGTATGACCGTCTGTCCGTCTGTCTGTTTCTATGCGAACTAGTACCTCAGTTTTAAAGCTACGTTTACTGAAACTTTGCAGAACTCCCTCTTTCTGTTGCACGCAGCACATATGTCAAAACCAGCTGGATCGGACTACTATATCATATAGCTGCCATAAGAACGATCGGTCGAAAATTAAGTTTTTGTATGAAAAAACATTTTGTTTTTCAAGATATCTTGACCAAACTCGGCAATTATTAGTTTTACTATGCTCCTCATATTTATGCAAAATCCTATTAAGATCGGACTATTATATCATATAGCTGCCATAGGAACGATCAGTCGAAAATTAAGTTGTTGTATGGACAAATTTTATGTCAAAATCCTATTAAGATCGAAAGACTATATGATTTAGCTGCCATAGGAACGATCGGTCGCAAATTAAGTTGTTGTATGAAAAAACATTTTGTTTTTTAATTAGTTTTACTATACTCCTCTTATAGGCATAATTCTATTAAGATGGGACCACTATATCATTATCTGCCACAGGAACGATCGGTTAAAAATAAGTTGTTGTGTGAAAAAACATTTTGTTTTTCATGATATATTGACCAAACTCGGCGTTTATTAGTTTTACTAGACTCCTCATATATAGGCAAAATCCTCTTAAGATCGGACCACTATATCATATATCTGCCATAGGAACGATCGGTCGAAAATAAGTTGTTGTATGAAAAAACATTTTGTTGTTCAAGATATCTTGACCAAACTCGGCATTCATTAGTTTTACTATACTGCTCATATTTATGCAAAATCCTATTAAGATCGGACCTACCATATCATATAGCTGCCATAGGAACGACCGGTCGAAAATTAAGTTGTTGTATGGACAAATTGTATATCAAAATCATATTAAGATCGGATCACTATATCATATAGCTGCCATAGGAACGATCAGTCGAAAATTAAGTTGTTGTATGAAACACATTTTGTTTTTCAAGATATCTTGACCAAACTCGGCAATTATTAGTTTTACTATGCTCCTCATATTTATGCAAAATCCTATTAAGATCGGACTATTATATCATATAGCTGCCATAGGAACGATCAGTCGAAAATTAAGTTGTTGTATGGACAAATTTTATATCAAAATCATATTAAGATCGGATCACTATATCATATAGCTGCCATAGGAACGATCAGTCGAAAATTAAGTTGTTGCATGAAAAAACATTTTGTTTTTCATGATATCTTGACCAAACTCGGCGTTTATTAATTTTATTATACTCCTCATACATTTGCAAAATCCTATTAAGATCGGACCACTATATCATATAGCTGCCATAGGAACGATCAGTCGAAAATTAAGTTGTCGTATATAAAAATATTTTGTTTTTCATGTTATCTTGACCAAACTCGGCGTTTATTAGTTTTACTATACTCCTCATATATATGCAAAATCCTATTAAGATCGGACAACTATATCATATAGCTGCCATAGGAACGTTCGGTCGAAAATTAAGTTCTTGTATGAAAAAACATTTTGTTTTTCATGATATCTTGACCAAACTCGGCGTTTATTAATTTTATTATACTCCTCATATATATGCAAAATCCTATTAAGATCGGACCACTATATCATATAGCTGCCATAGGAATGATCGGTCGAAAATTAAGTTCTTGTATGAAAAAACATTTTGTTTTTCATGATATCTTGACCAAACTCGGTATGTATTGGTTTTACTATACTCCTCATATATATGGAGTGTCCTATTAAGATCGGGCCACTATATCATATATATCATTTGATACCCTTGCAGAGGGTATAATAATTTTTTCGTTAAATGTGTAACGTATAGAAGGAGACATCTCCGACCCCATAAAGTGTATATATTCTTGATCAGCGTCAACAGCAGAGTCGATATATATCCGTCTGTCCGTCTGACCGTCTTTCCGTCTGTCTGTTTCTATGCGAACAAGTACCTCAGTTTTAAAGCTACGTTCACTGAAACTTTGCAGAACTCCCTCTTTCTGTTGCACGCAGCACATTTGTCAAAACCAGCTGGATCGGACTACTATATCATATAGCTGCCATAAGAACAATCGGTCGAAAATTAAGTTTTTGTATGAAAAAACATTTTGTTTTTCAAGATATCTTGACCAGACTCGGCATTTATTAGTTTTACTATACTCCTCATATATAAAAAAATCCTATTAAGATCAGACTACTATATCATATAGCTGCCATAGGAATGACTGGTCGAAAATTAAGTTGTTGTATGGACAAATTTTATGTCAAAATCCTATTAAGATCGAAAGACTATATGATTTAGCTGCCATAGGAACGATCGGTCGCTAATTAAGTTGTTGTATGAAAAAACATTTTATTTTTTAATTTGGTTTACTATACTCCTCTTATAGGCATAATTCTATTAAGATGGGACCACTATATCATATATCTGCCACAGGAACGATCGGTTAAAAATAAGTTGTTGTGTGAAAAAACATTTTGTTTTTCATGATATATTGACCAACTCGGCGTTTATTAGTTTTACTATTCTCCTCATACATAGGCAAAATCCTCTTAAGATCGGACCACTATATCATATAGCTGCCATAGGAATGATCGGTCGAAAATTAAGTTTTTGTATAAAAAAACATTTTGTTTTTCATGATATCTTGACCAAACTCGGCATTTATTAGCTTTACTATACTGATCATACATATGCAAAATCCTATTAAGATCGGACCACTATATCATATAGCTTCCATATGAACGATCGGTCGCAAATTAAGTTGTTGTATGGACAAATTTTATATCATAATCATATTAAGATCGGATCACTATATCATATAGCTGCCACAGGAACGATCGGTCGAAAATAAGTTGTTGTATGAAAAAACATTTTGATTTTCAAGATATCTTGACCAAACTCGGCATATATTAGTTTTACTATATCCCTCATATATGTGCAAAATCCTATTAAGATCCGACCACTATATCATATAGCTGCCATAGGAATGATCGGTCGCTAATTAAGTTGTTGTATGAAAAAACATTTTATTTTTTAATTTGGTTTACTATACTCCTCTTATAGGCATAATTCTATTAAGATGGGACCACTATATCATATATCTGCCACAGGAACGATCGGTTAAAAATAAGTTGTTGTGTGAAAAAACATTTTGTTTTTCATGATATATTGACCAAACTCGGCGTTTATTAGTTTTACTATTCTCCTCATACATAGGCAAAATCCTCTTAAGATCGGACCACTATATCATATAGCTGCCATAGGAATGATCGGTCGAAAATTAAGTTTTTGTATAAAAAAACATTTTGTTTTTCATGATATCTTGACCAAATTCGGCAATTATTAGTTTTACTATGCTCCTCATATATATGCAAATCCTATTAAGATCGGACCACTATATCATATAGCTGCCACAGGAACGATCGGTCGAAAATAAGTTGTTGTATGGACAAATTTTATATCATAATCATATTAAGATCGGATCACTATATCATATAGCTGCCACAGGAACAATCGGTCGAAAATAAGTTGTTGTATGAAAAAACATTTTGATTTTCAAGATATCTTGACCAAACTCGGCATATATTAGTTTTACTATATCCCTCATATATGTGCAAAATCCTATTAAGATCCGACCACTATATCATATAGCTGCCATAGGAATGATCGGTCGAAAATTAAGTTTTTGTATAAAAAAACATTTTGTTTTTCATGATATCTTGACCAAACTCGGCATTTATTAGCTTTACTATACTGATCATACATATGCAAAATCCTATTAAGATCGGACTACTATATCATATAGCTGCCATAGGAACGACCGGTCGAAAATTAAGTTGTTGTATGGACAAATTTTATATCATAATCATATTAAGATCGGATCACTATATCATATAGCTGCCACAGGAACGATCGGTCGAAAATAAGTTGTTGTATGAAAAAACATTTTGATTTTCAAGATATCTTGACCAAACTCGGCATATATTAGTTTTACTATATCCCTCATATATGTGCAAAATCCTATTAAGATCCGACCACTATATCATATAGCTGCCATAGGAATGATCGGTCGAAAATTAAGTTTTTGTATAAAAAAACATTTTGTTTTTCATGATATCTTGACCAAACTCGGCATTTATTAGCTTTACTATACTGATCATACATATGCAAAATCCTATTAAGATCGGACCACTATATCATATAGCTTCCATATGAACGATCGGTCGCAAATTAAGTTGTATGAAAAAACATTTTGTTTTTCATGATATCTTGACCAAACTCGGCAATTATTAGTTTTACTATGCTCCTCATATAAATGCAAAATCCTATTAAGTTCGGACCATTATATCATATAGCTGCCATAGGAACGATCAGTCGAAAATTAAGTTGTTGTATGAAAAACATTTTGTTTTTGAAGATATCTTGACCAAACTCGGCGTTTATTAGTTTTACTATACTCCTCATATATATGCATTATATCATATAGCTGTCATAGGAACGATCGGTCGATAATAAGTTGTTGTATGAAAAAACATTTTGATTTTGACGATATCTTGACCAAACTCCGCATTTATTAGCTTTACTATACTGATTATACATATGCAAAATCCTATTAAGATCGGACCACTATATCATATAGCTGCCATAGGAACGATCAGTCGAAAATTAAGTTGTATGAAAAAAACATTTCCTTTTTCAAGATATATTGACCAAACTCGGCATTAATTAGCTTTACTATGCTCCTCATATATATGCAAAATCCTATTAAGATCGAACCATTATATCATATAGCTGCCATAGGAACGATCGGTCGAAAATTAAGTTGTTGTATGATTTTGTTTTTCAAGATATCTTGACCAAGCTCGGCAATTATTAGTTTTACTATGCTCCTCATATATATGCAAAATCCTATTAAGATCGGACCACAATATCATAAGCTGCCATAGAAACGATCAGTCGAAAATAAGTTGTTGTATGAAAAAACATTTTGTTTTTCAAGATATCTTGACCAAACTCGGCATTAATTAGCTTTACTATGCTCCTCATATATATGCAAAATCCTATTAAGATCGGACCATTATATCATATAGCTGCCATAGGAACGATCAGTCGAAAATTAATTTGTTGTATGAAAAACATTTTGTTTTTCATGATATCTTGACCAAACTCGGCATTTATTAGTTTTACTATGCTCGTCATATATATGCAAAATCCTATTAAGATCGGACCACTATATCATATAGCTTCCATATGAACGATCGGTCGCAAGTTAAGTTGTATGAAAAAACATTTTGTTTTTCATGATATCTTGACCAAACTCGGCAATTATTAGTTCTACTATGCTCCTCATATATATGCAAAATCCTATTAAGATCGGACCACTATATCATATAGCTGCCACAGGAACGATCGGTCGAAAATAAGTTGTTGTATGAAAAAACATTTTGTTTTTTAAGATATCTTGACCAAACTCTGCATTTATTAGTTGTACTATGCTCCTCATACATATGCAAAATCCTATTAAGATCAGAATACTATGTCATATAGCTGCCATAGGAGCGACTGGTCGAAAATTAAGTTTTTGTATGATTTTGTTTTTCAAGATATCTTGACCAAATTCGGCAATTATTAGTTTTACTATGCTCCTCATATATATGCAAAATCCTATTAAGATCGGACCACTATATCATATAGCTGCCACAGGAACGATCGGTCGAAAATAAGTTGTTGTATGAAAAAACATTTTGTTTTTTAAGATATCTTGACCAAACTCTGCATATATTAGCTTTACTATACTGCTCATATATATGCAAAATCCTATTAAGATCGGAAAACTATATCATATAGCTGCCATAGGAACGACCGGTCGAAAATTAAGTTGTTGTATAGACAAATTTTATGTCAAAATTATATTACGATCGGATCACTATATCATATAGCTGCCATAGGAACGATCGGTCGAAAATTAAGTTGTTGTATGATTTTGTTTTTCAAGATATCTTGACCAAACTCGGCATTTATTAGTTTTACTATGCTCCTCATATATATGCAAAATCCTATTAAGATCGGACCACTATATCATATAGCTGCCACAGGAACGATCGGTCGAAAATAAGATGTTGTATGAAAAAACATTTTGTTTTTTAAGATATCTTGACCAAACTCTGCATTTATTAGCTTTACTATACTGCTCATAAATCCTATTAAGATCGGAAAACTATATCATATAGCTGCCATAGGAACGACCGGTCAAAATTAAGTTGTTGTATGGACAAATTTTATGTCAAAATCATATTACGATCGGATCACTATATCATATAGCTGCCATAGGAAAGATCGGTCGAAGATTAAGTTGTATGAAAAAACATTTTGTTTTTCATGATATCTTGACCAAACTCGGCATTTATAAGTTTTACTATGCTCGTCATATATATGCAAAATCCTATTAAGATCGGACCACTATATCATATAGCTTCCATATGAACGATCGGTTGCAAATTAAGTTGTATGAAAAAACATTTTGTTTTTGATGATATCTTGACCAAACTCGGCAATTATTAGTATTACTATGCTCCTCATATATATGCAAAATCCTATTAAGATCGGAAAACTATATCATATAGCTGCCATAGGAACGACCGGTCGAAAATTAAGTTGTTGTATGGACAAATTTTATATCAAAATCATATTACGATCGGATCACTATATCATAAAGCTGCCATAGGAACGATCGGTTGAAAATCAAGTTGTTTTTTCATACAACAACTTATTTTCCACCGATCGTTCCTATGGCAGCTATATGATATAGTAGTCCGTCCATAATAGGATTTTACATATGTATGAGCAGTATAGTAAAGCTAATAAATGCCGAGTTTGGTCAAGATATCTTCAAAAACAAAATGTTTTTTCATACAAAAACTTAATTTTCGACCTATCATTCCTATGGCAGCTTATGATATAGTGGTGCAATCTTAATAGGATTTTGCATATATATGAGGAGTATAGTAAAACTAATAAACGCCGAGTTTGGTCAAGATATCATGAAAAACAAAATGTTTTTCATACAACTTAATTTGCGAACGATCGTTCATATGGAAGCTATATGATATAGTGGTCCGATCTTAATAGGATTTTGCATATATATGAGGAGCATAGTAAAACTAATAATTGCCGAATTTGGTCAAGATATCTTGAAAAACAAAATCATACATAAACTTAATTTTCGACCAGTCGTTCCTATGGCAGCTATATGATATAGTATTCTGATCTTAATAGGATTTTGCATATGTATGAGGATCATAGTACAACTAATAAATGCCGAGTTTGGTCAAGATATCATGAAAAACAAAATGTTTTTCCATACAAAAACTTAATTTGCGAACGATCGTTCATATGGAAGCTATATGATATAGTGGTCCGATCTTAATAGGATTTTGCATATATATGACGAGCATAGTAAAATTAATAAATGCCGAGTTTGGTCAAGATATCATGAAAAACAAATGTTTTTTCATACAACAACTTAATTTTCGACTGATCGTTCCTATGGCAGCTATATGATATAATGGTCCGATCTTAATAGGATTTTGCATATATATGAGGAGCATAGTAAAGCTAATTAATGCCGAGTTTGGTCAAGATATCTTGAAAAACAAAATGTTTTTCATACAACAACTTATTTTCGACTGATCGTTTCTATGGCAGCTATATGATATAGCGGTCCGATCTTAATAGGATTTTGCATATATATGAGGAGCATAGTAAAACTAATAATTGTCGAGTTTGGTCAAGATATCTTGAAAAACAAAATCATACAACAACTTAATTTTCGACCGATCGTTCCTATGGCAGCTATATGATATAATGGTTCGATCTTAATAGTATTTTGCATATATATGAGGAGCATAGTACAGCTAATTAATGCCGAGTTTGGTCAAGATATCTTGTAAAACGAAATGTTTTTTCATACAACTTAATTTTCGACTGATCGTTCCTATGGCAGCTATATGATATAGTGGTCCGATCTTAATAGGATTTTGCATATGTATAATCAGTATAGTAAAGCTAATAAATGCGGAGTTTGGTCAAGATATCTTAAAAAACAAAATGTTTTTTCATACAACAACTTATTTTCGACCGATCGTTCCTGTGGCAGCTATATGATAGAGTGGTCCGATCTTAATAGGATTTTGCATATATATGAGGAGCATAGTAAAACTAATAATTGCCGAATTTGGTCAAGATATCTTGAAAAACAAAATCATACAAAAACTTAATTTTCGACCAGTCGCTCCTATGGCAGCTATATGACATAGTATTCTGATCTTAATAGGATTTTGCATATGTATGAGGAGCATAGTACAACTAATAAATGCAGAGTTTGGTCAAGATATCTTCAAAAACAAAATGTTTTTCATACAACAACTTAATTTTCGACTGATCGTTCCTATGGCAGCTATATGATATAGTGATCCGATCGTAATATGATTTTGACATAAAATTTGTCCATACAACAACTTAATTTTGACCGGTCGTTCCTATGGCCATATATATGAGGAGTATAGTAAAACTAATAAACGCAGAGTTTGGTCAAGATATCTTAAGAAACAAAATGTTTTTTCATACAACAACTTATTTTCGACCGATCGTTCCTGTGGCAGCTATATGATAGAGTGGTCCGATCTTAATAGGATTTTGCATATATATGAGGAGCATAGTAAAACTAATAATTGCCGAATTTGGTCAAGATATCTTGAAAAACAAAATCATACAAAACTTAATTTTCGACCAGTCGTTCCTATGGCAGCTATATGATATAGTTTTCCGATCTTAATAGGATTTTGCATATATATGAGCAGTATAGTAAAGCTAATAAATGCAGAGTTTGGTCAAGATATCTTAAGAAACAAAATGTTTTTTCATACAACAACTTATTATCGACCGATCGTTCCTATGGCAGCTATATGATATAATGCATATATATGAGGAGTATAGTAAAACTAATAAACGCCGAGTTTGGTCAAGATATCATGAAAAACAAAATGTTTTTCATACAAGAACTTAATTTTCGACCGATCGTTCCTATGGCAGCTATATGATATAGTGGTCCGATCTTAATAGGATTTTGCATATGTATGAGCAGTATAGTAAAGCTAATAAATGCGGAGTTTGGTCAAGATATCTTGAAAAACAAAATGTTTTTTCATACAACAACTTATTTTCGACTGATCGTTTCTATGGCAGCTATATGATATAGTTGTCCGATCTTAATAGGATTTTGCATATATATGAGGAGTATAGTAAAACTAACAAAAGCCGAGTTTGGTCAAGATATCATGAAAAACAAAATTTTTTTCATACAACAACTTAATTTTCGACCGATCGTTCCTATGGCAGCTATATGATATAGTGATCCGATCGTAATATGATTTTGACATAAAATTTGTCCATACAACAACTTAATTTTGACCGGTCGTTCCTATGGCAGCTATATGATATAGTTTTCCGATCTTAATGGGATTTTGCATATATATGAGCAGTATAGTAAAGCTAATAAATGCAGAGTTTGGTCAAGATATCTTAAGAAACAAAATGTTTTTTCATACAACAACTTATTTTCGACCGATCGTTCCTGTGGCAGCTATATGATATAGTGATCCGATCGTAATATGATTTTGACATAAAATTTGTCCATACAACAACTTAATTTTGACCGGTCGTTCCTATGGCAGCTATATGATATAGTATTCTGATCTTAATAGGATTTTGCATATAATAAATGCGGAGTTTGGTCAAGATATCTTGAAAAACAAAATGTTTTTTCATACAACAACTTATTTTCGACCTATCATTCCTATGGCAGCTTATGATATAGTGGTGCGATCTTAATAGGATTTTGCATATATATGAGGAGTATAGTAAAACTAATAAACACCGAGTTTGGTCAAGATATCATGAAAAGCAAAATGTTTTTCATACAAGAACTTAATTTTCGACCGATCGTTCCTATGGCAGCTATATGATATAGTGGTCCGATCTTAATAGGATTTTGCATATGTATGAGCAGTATAGTAAAGCTAATTAATGCGGAGTTTGGTCAAGATATCTTGAAAAACAAAATGTTTTCATACAACAACTTATTTTCGACTGATCGTTTCTATGGCAGCTATATGATATAGTTGTCCGATCTTAATAGGATTTTGCATATATATGAGGAGTGTAGTAAAACTAACAAAAGCCGAGTTTGGTCAAGATATCATGAAAAACAAAATTTTTTTTCATACAACAACTTAATTTTCGACTGATCGTTCCTATGGCAGCTATATGATATAGTGATCCGATCGTAATATGATTTTGACATAAAATTTGTCCATACAACAACTTAATTTTGACCGGTCGTTCCTATGGCAGCTATATGATATAGTTTTCCGATCTTAATAGGATTTTGCATATATATGAGCAGTATAGTAAAGCTAATAAATGCAGAGTTTGGTCAAGATATCTTAAGAAACAAAATGTTTTTTCATACAACACTTATTTTCGACCGATCGTTCCTGTGGCAGCTATATGATAGAGTGGTCCGATCTTAATAGGATTTTGCATATATATGAGGAGCATAGTAAAACTAATAATTGCCGAATTTGGTCAAGATATCTTGAAAAACAAAATCATACAAAAACTTAATTTTCGACCAGTCGTTCCTATGGCAGCTATATGATATAGTTTTCCGATCTTAATAGGATTTTGCATATATATGAGCAGTATAGTAAAGCTAATAAATGCAGAGTTTGGTCAAGATATCTTAAGAAACAAAATGTTTTTTCATACAACAACTTATTATCGACCGATCGTTCCTATGGCAGCTATATGATATAATGCATATATATGAGGAGTATAGTAAAACTAATAAACGCCGAGTTTGGTCAAGATATCATGAAAACAAAATGTTTTTCATACAAGAACTTAATTTTCGACCGATCGTTCCTATGGCAGCTATATGATATAGTGGTCCGATCTTAATAGGATTTTGCATATGTATGAGCAGTATAGTAAAGCTAATAAATGCGGAGTTTGGTCAAGATATCTTGAAAAACAAAATGTTTTTTCATACAACAACTTATTTTCGACTGATCGTTTCTATGGCAGCTATATGATATGGTTGTCCGATCTTAATAGGATTTTGCATATATATGAGGAGTATAGTAAAACTAACAAAAGCCGAGTTTGGTCAAGATATCATGAAAAACAAAATTTTTTTTCATACAACAACTTAATTTTCGACCGATCGTTCCTATGGCAGCTATATGATATAGTGATCCGATCGTAATATGATTTTGACATAAAATTTGTCCATACAACAACTTAATTTTGACCGGTCGTTCCTATGGCAGCTATATGATATAGTTTTCCGATCTTATTGGGATTTTGCATATATATGAGCAGTATAGTAAAGCTAATAAATGCAGAGTTTGGTCAAGATATCTTAAGAAATAAAATGTTTTTTCATACAACAACTTATTTTCGACCGATCGTTCCTGTGGCAGCTATATGATAGAGTGGTCCGATCTTAATAGGATTTTGCATATATGAGGAGCATAGTAAAACTAATAATTGCCGAATTTGGTCAAGATATCTTGAAAAACAAAATCATACAAAAACTTAATTTTCGACCAGTCGTTCCTATGGCAGCTATATGATATAGTTTTCCGATCTTAATAGGATTTTGCATATATATGAGCAGTATAGTAAAGCTAATAAATGCAGAGTTTGGTCAAGATATCTTAAGAAACAAAATGTTTTTTCATACAACAACTTATTTTCGACCGATCGTTCCTGTGGCAGCTATATGATAGAGTGGTCCGATCTTAATAGGATTTTGCATATATATGAGGAGCATAGTACAACTAATAATTGCCGAGTTTGGTCAAGATATCATGAAAAACAAAATGTTTTTTCATACAACTTAATTTGCGACCGATCGTTCATATGAAAGCTATATGATATAGTGGTCCGATCTTAATAGGATTTTGCATATATATGACGAGCATAGTAAAACTAATAAATGCCGAGTTTGGTCAAGATATCATGAAAAACAAATTGTTTTTTCATACAACAACTTAATTTTCGACCGATCGTTCCTATGGCAGCTATATGATATAGTGATCCGATCGTAATATGATTTTGACATAAAATTTGTCCATACAACTTAATTTTGACCGGTCGTTCCTATGGCAGCTATATGATATAGTATTCTGATCTTATAGGATTTTGCATATGTATGAGGAGCATAGTACAACTAATAAATGCGGAGTTTGGTCAAGATATCTTGAAAAACAAAATTTTTTCATACAACAACTTATTTTTCGACTGATCTCTCCTATTGCAGCTATATGATATAGTGGTCCGATCTTAATAGGATTTACATATATATGGTGAGCATAGTAAAATTAATAATTGCCGAGTTTGGTCAAGATATCTTGAAAAACAAAATCATACAAAAACTTAATTTTCGACCGATCGTTCCTATGGCAGCTCTATGATATAGTGGTGCGATCTTAATAGGATTTTGCATATATATGAGGAGTATAGTAAACTAATAAACACCGAGTTTTGGTCAAGATATCATGAAAAACAAAATGTTTTTCATACAAGAACTTAATTTTCGACCGATCGTTCCTATGGCAGCTATATGATATAGTGGTCCGATCTTAATAGGATTTTGCATATGTATGAGGAGTATAGTAAAGCTAATTAATGCGGAGTTTGGTCAAGATATCTTGAAAAACAAAATGTTTTTTCATACAACAACTTATTTTCGACTGATCGTTTCTATGGCAGCTATATGATATAGTTGTCCGATCTTAATAGGATTTTGCATATATATGAGGAGTGTAGTAAAACTAACAAAAGCCGAGTTTGGTCAAGATATCATGAAAAACAAAATTTTTTTTCATACAACAACTTAATTTTCGACTAATCGTTCCTATGGCAGCTATATGATATAGTGATCCGATCGTAATATGATTTTGACATAAAATTTGTCCATACAACAACTTAATTTTGACCGGTCGTTCCTATGGCCATATATATGAGGAGTATAGTAAAACTAATAAACGCAGAGTTTGGTCAAGATATCTTAAGAAACAAAATTTTTTTCATACAACAACTTATTTTCGACCGATCGTTCCTGTGGCAGCTATATGATAGAGTGGTCCGATCTTAATAGGATTTTGCATATATATGAGGAGCATAGTAAAACTAATAATTGCCGAATTTGGTCAAGATATCTTGAAAAACAAAATCATACAAAAACTTAATTTTCGACCAGTCGTTCCTATGGCAGCTATATGATATAGTTTTCCGATCTTAATAGGATTTTGCATATATATGAGCAGTATAGTAAAGCTAATAAATGCAGAGTTTGGTCAAGATATCTTAAGAAACAAAATGTTTTTTCATACAACAACTTATTATCGACCGATCGTTCCTATGGCAGCTATATGATATAATGCATATATATGAGGAGTATAGTAAAACTAATAAACGCCGAGTTTGGTCAAGATATCATGAAAAACAAAATGTTTTCATACAAGAACTTAATTTTCGACCGATCGTTCCTATGGCAGCTATATGATATAGTGGTCCGATCTTAATAGGATTTTGCATATGTATGAGCAGTATAGTAAAGCTAATAAATGCGGAGTTTGGTCAAGATATCTTGAAAAACAAATGTTTTTTCATACAACAACTTATTTTCGACTGATCGTTTCTATGGCAGCTATATGATATAGTTGTCCGATCTTAATAGGATTTTGCATATATATGAGGAGTATAGTAAAACTAACAAAAGCCGAGTTTGGTCAAGATATCATGAAAAACAAAATTTTTTTTCATACAACAACTTAATTTTCGACCGATCGTTCCTATGGCAGCTATATGATATAGTGATCCGATCGTAATATGATTTTGACATAAAATTTGTCCATACAACAACTTAATTTTGACCGGTCGTTCCTATGGCAGCTATATGATATAGTTTTCCGATCTTAATGGGATTTTGCATATATGAGCAGTATAGTAAAGCTAATAAATGCAGAGTTTGGTCAAGATATCTTAAGAAACAAAATGTTTTTTCATACAACAACTTATTTTCGACCGATCGTTCCTGTGGCAGCTATATGATATAGTGATCCGATCGTAATATGATTTTGACATAAAATTTGTCCATACAACAACTTAATTTTGAACCGGTCGTTCCTATGGCAGCTATATGATATAGTATTCTGATCTTAATAGGATTTTGCATATAATAAATGCGGAGTTTGGTCAAGATATCTTGAAAAACAAAATGTTTTTTCATACAACAACTTATTTCGACCTATCATTCCTATGGCAGCTTATGATATAGTGGTGCGATCTTAATAGGATTTTGCATATATATGAGGAGTATAGTAAAACTAATAAACACCGAGTTTGGTCAAGATATCATGAAAAGCAAAATGTTTTTCATACAAGAACTTAATTTTCGACCGATCGTTCCTATGGCAGCTATATGATATAGTGGTCCGATCTTAATAGGATTTTGCATATGTATGAGCAGTATAGTAAAGCTAATTAATGCGGAGTTTGGTCAAGATATCTTGAAAAACAAAATGTTTTCATACAACAACTTATTTTCGACTGATCGTTTCTATGGCAGCTATATGATATAGTTGTCCGATCTTAATAGGATTTTGCATATATATGAGGAGTGTAGTAAAACTAACAAAAGCCGAGTTTGGTCAAGATATCATGAAAAACAAAATTTTTTTTCATACAACAACTTAATTTTCGACTGATCGTTCCTATGGCAGCTATATGATAGTGATCCGATCGTAATATGATTTTGACATAAAATTTGTCCATACAACAACTTAATTTTGACCGGTCGTTCCTATGGCAGCTATATGATATAGTTTTCCGATCTTAATGGGATTTTGCATATATATGAGCAGTATAGTAAAGCTAATAAATGCAGAGTTTGGTCAAGATATCTTAAGAAACAAAATGTTTTTTCATACAACAACTTATTTTCGACCGATCGTTCCTGTGGCAGCTATATGATATAGTGATCCGATCGTAATATGATTTTGACATAAAATTTGTCCATACAACAACTTAATTTTGACCGGTCGTTCCTATGGCAGCTATATGATATAGTATTCTGATCTTAATAGGATTTTGCATATAATAAATGCGGAGTTTGGTCAAGATATCTTGAAAAACAAAATGTTTTTTCATACAACAACTTATTTTCGACCTATCATTCCTATGGCAGCTTATGATATAGTGGTGCGATCTTAATAGGATTTTGCATATATATGAGGAGTATAGTAAAACTAATAAACACCGAGTTTGGTCAAGATATCATGAAAAGCAAAATGTTTTTCATACAAGAACTTAATTTTCGACCGATCGTTCCTATGGCAGCTATATGATATAGTGGTCCGATCTTAATAGGATTTTGCATATGTATGAGCAGTATAGTAAAGCTAATTAATGCGGAGTTTGGTCAAGATATCTTGAAAAACAAAATGTTTTCATACAACAACTTATTTTCGACTGATCGTTTCTATGGCAGCTATATGATATAGTTGTCCGATCTTAATAGGATTTTGCATATATATGAGGAGTGTAGTAAAACTAACAAAAGCCGAGTTTGGTCAAGATATCATGAAAAACAAAATTTTTTTTCATACAACAACTTAATTTTCGACTGATCGTTCCTATGGCAGCTATATGATATAGTGATCCGATCGTAATATGATTTTGACATAAAATTTGTCCATACAACAACTTAATTTTGACCGGTCGTTCCTATGGCAGCTATATGATATAGTTTTCCGATCTTAATAGGATTTTGCATATATATGAGCAGTATAGTAAAGCTAATAAATGCAGAGTTTGGTCAAGATATCTTAAGAAACAAATGTTTTTTCATACAACAACTTATTTTCGACCGATCGTTCCTGTGGCAGCTATATGATAGAGTGGTCCGATCTTAATAGGATTTTGCATATATATGAGGAGCATAGTAAAACTAATAATTGCCGAATTTGGTCAAGATATCTTGAAAAACAAAATCATACAAAAACTTAATTTTCGACCAGTCGTTCCTATGGCAGCTATATGATATAGTTTTCCGATCTTAATAGGATTTTGCATATATATGAGCAGTATAGTAAAGCTAATAAATGCAGAGTTTGGTCAAGATATCTTAAGAAACAAAATGTTTTTTCATACAACACTTATTATCGACCGATCGTTCCTATGGCAGCTATATGATATAATGCATATATATGAGGAGTATAGTAAAACTAATAAACGCCGAGTTTGGTCAAGATATCATGAAAAACAAAATGTTTTTCATACAAGAACTTAATTTTCGACCGATCGTTCCTATGGCAGCTATATGATATAGTGGTCCGATCTTAATAGGATTTTGCATATGTATGAGCAGTATAGTAAAGCTAATAAATGCGGAGTTTGGTCAAGATATCTTGAAAAACAAAATGTTTTTTTCATACAACAACTTATTTTCGACTGATCGTTTCTATGGCAGCTATATGATATGGTTGTCCGATCTTAATAGGATTTTGCATATATGAGGAGTATAGTAAAACTAACAAAAGCAGAGTTTGGTCAAGATATCATGAAAAACAAAATTTTTTTTCATACAACAACTTAATTTTCGACCGATCGTTCCTATGGCAGCTATATGATATAGTGATCCGATCGTAATATGATTTTGACATAAAATTTGTCCATACAACAACTTAATTTTGACCGGTCGTTCCTATGGCAGCTATATGATATAGTTTTCCGATCTTATTGGGATTTTGCATATATATGAGCAGTATAGTAAAGCTAATAAATGCAGAGTTTGGTCAAGATATCTTAAGAAATAAATGTTTTTTCATACAACAACTTATTTTCGACCGATCGTTCCTGTGGCAGCTATATGATAGAGTGGTCCGATCTTAATAGGATTTTGCATATATATGAGGAGCATAGTAAAACTAATAATTGCCGAATTTGGTCAAGATATCTTGAAAAACAAAATCATACAAAAACTTAATTTTCGACCAGTCGTTCCTATGGCAGCTATATGATATAGTTTTCCGATCTTAATAGGATTTTGCATATATATGAGCAGTATAGTAAAGCTAATAAATGCAGAGTTTGGTCAAGATATCTTAAGAAACAAAATGTTTTTTCATACAACAACTTATTTTCGACCGATCGTTCCTGTGGCAGCTATATGATAGAGTGGTCCGATCTTAATAGGATTTTGCATATATATGAGGAGCATAGTACAACTAATAATTGCCGAGTTTGGTCAAGATATCATGAAAAACAAAATGTTTTTTCATACAACTTAATTTGCGACCGATCGTTCATATGAAAGCTATATGATATAGTGGTCCGATCTTAATAGGATTTTGCATATATATGACGAGCATAGTAAAACTAATAAATGCCGAGTTTGGTCAAGATATCATGAAAAACAAATTGTTTTTTCATACAACAACTTAATTTTCGACCGATCGTTCCTATGGCAGCTATATGATATAGTGATCCGATCGTAATATGATTTTGACATAAAATTTGTCCATACAACAACTTAATTTTGACCGGTCGTTCCTATGGCAGCTATATGATATAGTATTCTGATCTTAATAGGATTTTGCATATGTATGAGGAGCATAGTACAACTAATAAATGCGGAGTTTGGTCAAGATATCTTGAAAAACAAAATGTTTTTTCATACAACAACTTATTTTTCGACTGATCTCTCCTATTGCAGCTATATGATATAGTGGTCCGATCTTAATAGGATTTTACATATATATGGTGAGCATAGTAAAATTAATAATTGCCGAGTTTGGTCAAGATATCTTGAAAAACAAAATCATACAAAAACTTAATTTTCGACCGATCGTTCCTATGGCAGCTCTATGATATAGTGGTGCGATCTTAATAGGATTTTGCATATATATGAGGAGTATAGTAAAACTAATAAACACCGAGTTTGGTCAAGATATCATGAAAAACAAAATGTTTTTCATACAAGAACTTAATTTTCGACCGATCGTTCCTATGGCAGCTATATGATATAGTGGTCCGATCTTAATAGGATTTTGCATATGTATGAGGAGTATAGTAAAGCTAATAATGCGGAGTTTGGTCAAGATATCTTGAAAAACAAAATGTTTTTTCATACAACAACTTATTTTCGACTGATCGTTTCTATGGCAGCTATATGATATAGTTGTCCGATCTTAATAGGATTTGCATATATATGAGGAGTGTAGTAAAACTAACAAAAGCCGAGTTTGGTCAAGATATCATGAAAAACAAAATTTTTTTTCATACAACAACTTAATTTTCGACTAATCGTTCCTATGGCAGCTATATGATATAGTGATCCGATCGTAATATGATTTTGACATAAAATTGTCCATACAACAACTTAATTTTGACCGGTCGTTCCTATGGCAGCTATATGATATAGTTTTCCGATCTTAATAGGATTTTGCATATATATGAGCAGTATAGTAAAGCTAATAAATGCAGAGTTTGGTCAAGATATCTTAAGAAACAAAATGTTTTTTCATACAACAACTTATTTTCGACCGATCGTTCCTGTGGCAGCTATATGATAGAGTGGTCCGATCTTAATAGGATTTTGCATATATATGAGGAGCATAGTAAAACTAATAATTGCCGAATTTGGTCAAGATATCTTGAAAAACAAAATCATACAAAACTTAATTTTCGACCAGTCGTTCCTATGGCAGCTATATGATATAGTTTTCCGATCTTAATAGGATTTTGCATATATATGAGCAGTATAGTAAAGCTAATAAATGCAGAGTTTGGTCAAGATATCTTAAGAAACAAAATGTTTTTTCATACAACAACTTATTATCGACCGATCGTTCCTATGGCAGCTATATGATATAATGCATATATATGAGGAGTATAGAAAAACTAATAAACGCCGAGTTTGGTCAAGATATCATGAAAAACAATATGTTTTTCATACAAGAACTTAATTTTCGACCGATCGTTCCTATGGCAGCTATATGATATAGTGGTCCGATCTTAATAGGATTTTGCATATGTATGAGCAGTATAGTAAAGCTAATAAATGCGGAGTTTGGTCAAGATATCTTGAAAAACAAAATGTTTTTTCATACAACAACTTATTTTCGACTGATCGTTTCTATGGCAGCTATATGATAGTTGTCCGATCTTAATAGGACTTTGCATATATATGAGGAGTATAGTAAAACTAACAAAAGCCGAGTTTGGTCAAGATATCATGAAAAACAAAATTTTTTTTCATACAACAACTTAATTTTCGACCGATCGTTCCTATGGCAGCTATATGATATAGTGATCCGATCGTAATATGATTTTGACATAAAATTTGTCCATACAACAACTTAATTTTGACCGGTCGTTCCTATGGCAGCTATATGATATAGTTTTCCGATCTTAATAGGATTTTGCATATATATGAGCAGTATAGTAAAGCTAATAAATGCAGAGTTTGGTCAAGATATCTTAAGAAACAAAATGTTTTTTCATACAACAACTTATTTTCGACCGATCGTTCCTGTGGCAGCTATATGATATAGTGATCCGATCGTAATATGATTTTGACATAAAATTTGTCCATACAACAACTTAATTTTGACCGGTCGTTCCTATGGCAGCTATATGATATAGTATTCTGATCTTAATAGGATTTTGCATATGTATGAGGAGCATAGTACAACTAATAAATGCGGAGTTTGGTCAAGATATCTTGAAAAACAAAATGTTTTTTCATACAACAACTTATTTTCGACCTATCATTCCTATGGCAGCTTATGATATAGTGGTGCGATCTTAATAGGATTTTGCATATATATGAGGAGTATAGTAAAAACTAATAAACACCGAGTTTGGTCAAGATATCATGAAAAACAAAATGTTTTTCATACAAGAACTTAATTTTCGACCGATCGTTCCTATGGCAGCTATATGATATAGTGGTCCGATCTTAATAGGATTTTGCATATGTATGAGCAGTATAGTAAAGCTAATTAATGCGGAGTTTGGTCAAGATATCTTGAAAAACAAAATCTTTTCATACAACAACTTATTTTCGACTGATCGTTTCTATGGCAGCTATATTATATAGTTGTCCGATATTAATAGGATTTTGCATATATATGAGGAGTGTAGTAAAACTAACAAAAGCCGAGTTTGGTCAAGATATCATGAAAAACAAAATTTTTTTTCATACAACAACTTAATTTTCGACTGATCGTTCCTATGGCAGCTATATGATATAGTGATCCGATCGTAATATGATTTTGACATAAAATTTGTCCATACAACGACTTAATTTTGACCGGTCGTTCCTATGGCAGCTATATGATATAGTTTTCCGATCTTAATAGGATTTTGCATATATATGAGCAGTATAGTAAAGCTAATAAATGCAGAGTTTGGTCAAGATATCTTAAGAAACAAAATGTTTTTTCATACAACAACTTATTTTCGACCGATCGTTCCTGTGGCAGCTATATGATAGAGTGGTCCGATCTTAATAGGATTTTGCATATATATGAGGAGCATAGTAAAACTAATAATTGCCGAATTTGGTCAAGATATCTTGAAAAACAAAATCATACAAAAACTTAATTTTCGACCAGTCGTTCCAATGGCAGCTATATGATATAGTTTTCCGATCTTAATAGGATTTTGCATATATATGAGCAGTATAGTAAAGCTAATAAATGCAGAGTTTGGTCAAGATATCTTAAGAAACAAATGTTTTTTCATACAACAACTTATTATCGACCGATCGTTCCTATGGCAGCTATATGATATAATGCATATATATGAGGAGTATTAAAACTAATAAACGCCGAGTTTGGTCAAGATATCATGAAAAACAAAATGTTTTTCATACAAGAACTTAATTTTCGACCGATCGTTCCTATGGCAGCTATATGATATAGTGGTCCGATCTTAATAGGATTTTGCATATGTATGAGCAGTATAGTAAAGCTAATAAATGCGGAGTTTGGTCAAGATATCTTGAAAAACAAATGTTTTTTCATACAACAACTTATTTTCGACTGATCGTTTCTATGGCAGCTATATGATATGGTTGTCCGATCTTAATAGGATTTTGCATATATATGAGGAGTATAGTAAAACTAACAAAAGCCGAGTTTGGTCAAGATATCATGAAAAACAAAATTTTTTTTCATACAACAACTTAATTTTCGACCGATCGTTCCTATGGCAGCTATATGATAGTGATCCGATCGTAATATGATTTTGACATAAAATTTGTCCATACAACAACTTAATTTTGACCGGTCGTTCCTATGGCAGCTATATGATATAGTTTTCCGATCTTAATGGGATTTTGCATATATGAGCAGTATAGTAAAGCTAATAAATGCAGAGTTTGGTCAAGATATCTTAAGAACAAAAATGTTTTTTCATACAACAACTTATTTTCGACCGATCGTTCCTGTGGCAGCTATATGATAGAGTGGTCCGATCTTAATAGGATTTGCATATATATGAGGAGCATAGTAAAACTAATAATTGCCGAGTTTGGTCAAGATATCATGAAAAACAAAATGTTTTTTCATACAACAACTTAATTTTCGACTGATCGTCCTATGGCAGCTATATGATATAGTGATCCGATCGTAATATGATTTTGACATAAAATTTGTCCATACAACAACTTAATTTTGACCGGTCGTTCCTATGGCAGCTATATGATATAGTTTTCCGATCTTAATAGGATTTTGCATATATATGAGCAGTATAGTAAAGCTAATAAATGCAGAGTTTGGTCAAGATATCTTAAGAAACAAAATGTTTTTTCATACAACAACTTATTTTCGACCGATCGTTCCTGTGGCAGCTATATGATAGAGTGGTCCGATCCTAATAGGATTTTGCATATATATGAGGAGCATAGTAAACTAATAATTGCCGAATTTGGTCAAGATATCTTGAAAAACAAAATCATACAAAAACTTAATTTTCGACCAGTCGTTCCTATGGCAGCTATATGATATAGTTTTCCGATCTTAATAGGATTTTGCATATATATGAGCAGTATAGTAAAGCTAATAAATGCAGAGTTTGGTCAAGATATCTTAAGAAACAAAATGTTTTTTCATACAACAACTTATTATCGACCGATCGTTCCTATGGCAGCTATATGATATAATGCATATATATGAGGAGTATAGTAAAACTAATAAACGCCGAGTTTGGTCAAGATATCATGAAAAACAAAATGTTTTTCATACAACAACTTAATTTTGACCGGTCGTTCCTATGGCAGCTATATGATATAGTTTTCCGATCTTAATAGGATTTTGCATATGTATGAGCAGTATAGTAAAGCTAATAAATGCGGAGTTTGGTCAAGATATCTTAAGAACAAAATGTTTTTTAATACACAACTTATTTTCGACCGATCGTTCCTGTGGCAGCTATATGATAGAGTGGTCCGATCTTAATAGGATTTTGCATATATATGAGGAGCATAGTAAAACTAATAATTGCCGAATTTGGTCAAGATATCTTGAAAAACAAAATCATACAAAAACTTAATTTCGACCAGTCGTTCCTATGGCAGCTATATGATATAGTATTCTGATCTTTATAGGATTTTGCATATGTATGAGGAGCATAGTACAACTAATAAATGCCGAGTTTGGTCACGACATCATGAAAAACAAAATGTTTTTCATACAACAACTTAATTTTCGACTGATCGTTCCTATGGCAGCTATATGATATAGTGGTCCGTACCTAATAGGATTTTGCATATATATGAGGAGCATAGTAAAGCTAATTAATACCGAGTTTGGTCAAGATATCTTGAAAAACGAAATGTTTTTTCAGACAACAACTTAATTTTCGACTGATTGTTCCTATGGCAGCTATATGATATAGTGGTCCGATCTTAATAGGATTTTGCATATGTATAATCAGTATAGTAAAGCTAATAAATGCGGAGTTTGGTCAAGATATCGTCAAAATCAAAATGTTTTTTTCATACAACAACTTATTAACGACCGATCGTTCCTATGGCAGCTATATGATATAATGCATATATATGAGGAGTATAGTAAAACTAATAAACGCCGAGTTTGGTCAAGATATCTTCAAAAACAAAATGTTTTTTCATACAACACTTATTTTCGACTGATCGTTTCTATGGCAGCTATATGATATAGTTGTCCGATCTTAATAGGATTTTGCATATATATGAGGAGTATAGTAAAACTAACAAAAGCCGAGTTTGGTCAAGATATCATGAAAAACAAAATGTTTTTTCATACAACAACTTAATTTTCTGATCGTTCCTATGGCAGCTATTGTTATAATGGTTCGATCTTAATAGGATTTTGCATATATATGAGGAGCATAGTAAAGCTAATTAATGCCGAGTTTGGTCAAGATATCTTGAAAAACGAAATGTTTTTCATACAACAACATAATTTTCGACTGATCGTTCCTATTGCAGCTATATGATATAGTGGTCCGATCTTAATAGGATTTTGCATATGTATAATCAGTATAGTAAGCTAATAAATGCGGAGTTTGGTCAAGATATCGTCAAAATCAAAATGTTTTTTCATACAACAACTTATTATCGACCGATCGTTCCTATGGCAGCTATATGATAATGCATATAATGAGGAGCATAGAAAACTAATAAATGCCGAGTTTGGTCAAGATATCATGAAAAACAAAATGTTTTTCATACAACAACTTAATTTTCGACCGATCGTTCCTATGGCAGCTATATGATATAGTGATCCGATCGTAATATGATTTTGACATAAAATTTGTCCATACAACAACTTAAATTTGACCGGTCGTTCCTATGGCATGGCTATATGATATAGTATTCTGATCTTAATAGGATTTTGCATATGTATGAGGAGCATAGTACAACTAATAAATGCGGAGTTTGGTCAAGATATCTTGAAAAACAAAATGTTTTTTCATACAACAACTTATTTTCGACCGATCATTCCTATGGCAGCTTATGATATAGTGGTGCGATCTTAATAGGATTTTGCATATATGAGGAGTATAGTAAAACTAATAAACACTGAGTTTGGTCAAGATATCATGAAAAACAAAATGTTTTTCATACAAGAACTTAATTTTCGACCGATCGTTCCTATGGCAGCTATATGATATAGTGGTCCGATCTTAATAGGATTTTGCATATGTATGAGCAGTATTAAAGCTAATTAATGCGGAGTTTGGTCAAGATATCTTAAAAAACAAAATGTTTTTTCATACAACAACTTATTTTCGACTCGTTTCTATGGCAGCTATATGATATAGTTGTCCGATCTTAATAGGATTTTGCATATATATGAGGAGTGTAGTAAAACTAACAAAAGCCGAGTTTGGTCAAGATATCATGATAAACAAAATTTTTTTTCATACAACAACTTAATTTTCGACTGATCGTTCCTATGGCAGCTATATGATATAGTGATCCGATCGTAATATGATTTTTGACATAAAATTTGTCCATACAACAACTTAATTTTGACCGGTCGTTCCTATGGCAGCTATATGATATAGTTTTCCGATCTTAATAGGATTTGCATATATATGAGCAGTATAGTAAAGCTAATAAATGCAGAGTTTGGTCAAGATATCTTAAGAACAAAATGTTTTTTCATACAACAACTTATTTCGACCGATCGTTCCTGTGGCAGCTATATGATAGAGTGGTCCGATCTAATATAGGATTTTGCATATATATGAGGAGCATAGTAAAATAATGGCCGAATTTGGTCAAGATATCTTGAAAAACAAAATCATACAAAAACTTAATTTTCGACCAGTCGTTCCTATGGCAGCTATATGATATAGTATTCTGATCTTAATAGGATTTTGCATATGTATGAGGAGCATAGTACAACTAATAAATGCCGAGTTTGGTCAAGATATCATGAAAAACAAAATGTTTTTTCATACAACAACTTAATTTTCGACTGATCGTTCCTACGGCAGCTATATGATATAGTGGTCCGTACTTAATAGGATTTTGCATATATATGAGGAGCATAGTAAAGCTAATTAATGCCGAGTTTGGTCAAGATATCTTGAAAAACGAAATGTTTTTTCAGACAACAACTTAATTTTCGACTGATCGTTCCTATGGCAGCTATATGATATAGTGGTCCGATCTTAATAGGATTTTGCATATGTATAATCAGTATAGTAAAGCTAATAAATGCGAGTTTGGTCAAGATATCGTCAAAATCAAAATGTTTTTTCATACAACAACTTATTATCGACCGATCGTTCTATGGCAGCTATATATATAATGCATATATATGATGAGCATAGTAAAACTAATAAACGCCGAGTTTGGTCAAGATATCTTCAAAAACAAAATGTTTTTTCATACAACAATTTGCGACCGATCGTTCATATGAAGCTATATGATATAGTGGTCCGATCTTAATAGGATTTTGCATATATATACGAGCATAGTAAAACTAATAAATGCGGAGTTTGGTCAAGATATCATGAAAAACAAAATTTTTTTCATACAACAACTTAATTTTCGACCGATCGTTCCTATGGCAGCTATATGATATAGTGATCCGATCGCAATATGATTTTGACATAAATTTGTCCATACAACAACTTAATTTTGACCGGTCGTTCCTATGGCAGCTATATGATATAGTATTCTGATCTTAATAGGATTTTGCATATGTATGAGGAGCATAGTACAACTAATAAATGCCGAGATTGGTCAAGATATCATGAAAACAAAATGTTTTTTCATACACAAAACTTAATTTCGACCGATCATTCCTATGGCAGCTGTATGATATAGTTGTCCGATCTTAACAGGATTTTGCAAATATGAGGAGTATAGTAAACTAATAAACGCCGAGTTTGGTCAAGATATCATGAAAACAAAATGTTTTTCAATCAATAACATAATTTTCGACTGATCGTTCCTATAGTAGCTATATGATATAGCTATATGATATAGTGATCCGATCGTAATATGATTTGGACATAAAATTTGTCCATACAACAACTTAATTTTCGTCCGGTCGTTCCTATGGCAGCTATATGATATAGTTTTCCGATCTTAATAGGATTTTGCATAATAGAGCAGTATAGTAAAGCTAATAATGCAGAGTTTGGTCAAGATATCTTAAAAAACAAAATGTTTTCTCATACAACAACTTATTTTCGACCGATCGTTCATGTGGCAGCTATATGATATAGTGGTCCGATCTTAATAGGATTTTGCATATATATGAGGAGCATAGTAAAACTAATAATTGCCGAGTTTGGTCAAGATATCATGAGAAACAAAATGTTTTTTCATACAACTTAATTTGCGACCGATCGTTCATATGGAAGCTATATGATATAGTGGTCCGATCTTAATAGGATTTTGCATATATATACGAGCATAGTAAAACTAATAAATGACGAGTTTGGTCAAGATATCATGAAAAAAAAAATGTTTTTGATACAACAACTAATTTTCGACTGATCGTTCCTATGGCAGCTATATGATATAGTGGTCCGATCTTAATAGGATTTTGCATTTGTATGAGCAGTATAGTAAAGCTAATAAATGCGGAGTTTGGTCAAGATATCTTGAAAAACAAAATGTTTTTTCATACAACTTATTTTCGACCTATCATTCCTATGGCAGCTTATGATATAGTGGTGCGATCTTAATAGGATTTTGCATATGTATGAGCAGTATAGTAAAGCTATAAATGCGGAGTTTGGTCAAGATATCATGAAAACAAAAATGTTTTTTCATACAAAACTTAATTTTCGACCGATCGTTCCTATGGCAGCTATACGATATAGTGGTCCGATCTTAATAGGATTTTGCATATGTATGAGCAGTATAGTAAAGCTAATAAATGCGGAGTTTGGTCAAGATATCGTCAAAATCAAATGTTTTTTCATACAACAACTTATTATCGACCGATCGTTCCTATGGCAGCTATATGATATAATGCATATATATGAGGAGTATAGTAAAACTAATAAACGCCGAGTTTGGTCAAGATATCGTCAAAAACAAAATGTTTTTCATACACAACTTATTTTCGACTGATCGTTTCTATGGCAGCTATATGATATAGTGGTCCGTACTTAATAGGATTTTGCATTTATATGAGGAGCATAGTAAAACTAATAATTGCCGAGTTTGGTCAAGATATCATGAAAAACAAAATGTTTTTCATACACTTAATTTGCGACCGATCGTTCATATGGAAGCTATATGATATAGTGGTCCGATCTTAATAGGATTTTGCATATTATGACGAGCATAGTAAAACTAATAAATGTTGAGTTTGGTCAAGATATCATGAAAAACAAAATGTTTTTTCATACAACAACTTAATTTTCGACCGATCGTTCCTATGGCAGCTATATGATATAGTGATCCGATCGTAATATGATTTTGACATAAAATTTGTCCATACAACAACTTAATTTTGACCGGTCGTTCCTATGGCAGCTATATGATATAGTATTCTGATCTTAATAGGATTTTGCATATGTATGAGGAGCATAGTACAACTAATAAATGCGGAGTTTGGTCAAGATATCTTGAAAACACAATGTTTTTTCATACAACAACAACTTATTTTCGACCTATCATTCCTATGGCAGCTTATGATATAGTGGTGCGATCTTAATAGGATTTTGCATATATATGAGGAGTATAGTAAAACTAATAAACACTGAGTTTGGTCAAGATATCATGAAAAACCAAATGTTTTTTCATACAAGAACTTAATTTTCGACCGATCGTTCCTATGGCAGCTATATGATATAGTGGTCCGATCTTAATAGATTTTGCATATGTATGGCAGTATAGTAAAGCTAATTAATGCGGAGTTTGGTCAAGATATCTTAAAAAACAAAATTGTTTTTTCATACAACAACTTATTTTCGACTGATCGTTTCTATGGCAGCTATATGATATAGTTGTCCGATCTTAATAGGATTTTGCATATATATGAGGAGTGTAGTAAAACTAACAAAGCCGTTTGGTCAAGATATCATGAAAACAAAATTTTTTCATACAACAACTTAATTTTCGACTGATCGTTCCTATGGCAGCTATATGATATAGTGATCCGATCGTAATATGATTTTGACATAAAATTTGTCCATACAACAACTTAATTTTGACCGGTCGTTCCTATGGCAGCTATATGATATAGTTTTCCGATCTTAATAGGATTTTGCATATATATGAGCAGTATAGTAAAGCTAATAAATGCAGAGTTTGGTCAAGATATCTTAAGAAACAAAATGTTTTTTCATACAACAACTTATTTTCGACCGATCGTTCCTGTGGCAGCTATATGATAGAGTGGTCCGATCTTAATAGGATTTTGCATATATATGAGGAGCATAGTAAAACTAATAATTGCCGAATTTGGTCAAGATATCTTGAAAAACAAAATCATACAAAAACTTAATTTTCGACCAGTCGTTCCTATGGCAGCTATATGATATAGTATTCTGATCTTAATAGGATTTTGCATATGTATGAGGAGCATAGTACAACTAATAAATGCCGAGTTGGTCAAGATATCATGAAAAACTAATGTTTTTTCATACCACTTAATTTCGACTGATCGTTCCTACGGCAGCTATAGGATAAGTGTCCGTACTTAATAGGATTTTGCATATATATGAGGAGCATAGTAAAGCTAATTAATGCCGAGTTTGGTCAAGATATCTTGAAAAACGAAATGTTTTTTCAGACAACAACTTATTTTTCGACTGATCGTTCCTATGGCAGCTATTTGATATAGTGGTCCGATCTTAATAGGATTTTGCATATGTATAATCAGTATAGTAAAGCTAATAAATGCGAGTTTGGTCAAGATATCTGTCAAAATCAAATGTTTTTTCATACACAACTTATATCGACCGATCGTTCCTATGGCAGCTATATGGATATAATGCATATATATGATGAGCATAGTAAAACTAATAAACGCCGAGTTTGGTCAAGATATCTTCAAAACAAAAGGTTTTTTCATACAACAACTTATTTTCGACTGATCGTTCTATGGCAGCTATATGATATATTGTCCGATCTTAATAGGATTTTGCATATATATGAGGAGTATAGTAAACTAACAAAGCCGAGTTTGGTCAAGATATCATGAAAACAAAATGTTTTTTCATACAACACTTAATTTTCGACTGATCGTTCCTATGGCAGCTATATGATATAATGGTTCGATCTTAATAGGATTTTGCATATATATGAGGAGCATAGTAAAGCTAATTATATGCCGAGTTTGGTCAAGATATCTTGAAAAACGAAATGTTTTTTCATACACAACTTATTATCGACCGATCGTTCCTATGGCAGCTATATGATATAATGCATATATATGAGGAGTATACTAAAACTAATAAACGCCGAGTTTGGTCAAGATATCTTCAAAAACAAATGTTTTTCATACAACAACTTATTTCGACTGATCGTTTCTATGGCAGCTATATGATATAGTGGTCCGTACTTAATAGGATTTTGCATTTATATGAGGAGCATAGTAAAACTAATAATTGCCGAGTTTGGTCAAGATATCATGAAAAACAAAATGTTTTTTCATACAACTTAATTTGCGACCGATCGTTCATATGGAAGCTATATGATATAGTGGTCCGATCTTAATAGGATTTTGCATATATATGACGAGCATAGTAAAACTAATAAATGCGGAGTTTGGTCAAGATATCATGAAAAACAAATGTTTTTTCATACAACAACTTAATTTTCGACCGATCGTTCCTATGGCAGCTATATGATATAGTGATCCGATCGCAATATGATTTTGACATAAAATTTGTCCATACAACAACTTAATTTTGACCGTCGTTCCTATGGCAGCTATATGATATAGTATTCTGATCTTAATAGGATTTTGCATATGTATGAGGAGCATAGTACAACTATAAATGCCGAGATTGGTCAAGATATCATGAAAAACAAAATGTTTTTTCATACAAAAACTTAATTTTCGACCGATCATTCCTATGGCAGCTGTATGATATAGTTGTCCGATCTTAACAGGATTTTGCAAATATAATGAGGAGTATAGTAAAACTAATAAACGCCGAGTTTGGTCAAGATATCATGAAAACAAAATGTTTTTTTCAATCAATAACATAATTTTCGACTGATCGTTCCTATGGTAGCTATATGATATAGCTATATGATATATGATCCGATCGTAATATGATTTTTGACATAAAATTTGTCCATACAACACTTATTTTCGTCCGGTCGTTCCTAGGCAGCTATATGATATAGTTTTCCGATCTTAATAGGATTTTGCATATATATGAGCAGTATAGTAAAGCTGATAAATGCAGAGTTTGGTCAAGATATCTTAAAAAACAAAATGTTTTCTCATACAACAACTTATTTTCGACCGATCGTTCATGTGGCAGCTATATGATATAGTGGTCCGATCTAATAGGATTTTGCATATATGAGGAGCATAGTAAAACTAATAATTGCCGAGTTTGGTCAAGATATCATGAGAAACAAAATGTTTTTTCATACAACTTAATTTGCGACCGATCGTTCATATGGAAGCTATATGATATAGTGGTCCGATCTTAATAGGATTTTGCATATATGACGAGCATAGTAAAACTAATAAATGACGAGTTTGGTCAAGATATCATGAAAAAAAAATGTTTTTTGATACAACAACTTAATTTTCGACTGATCGTTCCTATGGCAGCTATATGATATAGTGGTCCGATCTTAATAGGATTTTGCATTTGTATGAGCATATAGTAAAGCTAATAATTGCGGAGTTTGGTCCAGATATCTTTGAAAAACAAAATGTTTTTTCATACAACTTATTTTCGACCTATCATTCCTATGGCAGCTTATGATATAGTGTTGCGATCTTAATAGGATTTTGCATATGTATAGCAGTATAGTAAAGCTAATAATGCGGAGTTTGGTCAAGATATCTTGAAAAACAAAATGTTTTTTTCATACAAGAACTTAATTTTCGACCGATCGTTCCTATGGCAGCTATACGATATAGTGGTCCGATCTTAATAGGATTTTGCATATGTATGAGCAGTATAGTAAAGCTAATAAATGCGGAGTTTGGTCAAGATATCTTGAAAAACAAAATGTTTTTTCATACAACTTATTTTCGACTGATCGTTTAATAGGATTTTGCATATATATGAGGAATATAGTAAAACTAACAAAAGCCGAGTTGGTCAAATATCATGAAAAACAAAATGTTTTTTCATACAACACTTAATTTTCGACTGATCGTTCCTATGGCAGCTATATGATAGTGATCCGATCGTAAATAGATTTTGACATAAAATTTGTCCATACAACAACTTAATTTTCGACCGGTCGTTCCTATGGCAGATATATGATATAGTTTTCCGATCTTAATAGGATTTTGCATGTATATGATGGCAGTATAGTAAAGCTAATAATGCAGAGTTTGTTCAAGATATCTTAAAAAACAAAATGTTTTTTTCATACAACAACTTATTTTCGACCGATCGTTCCTGTGGCAGCTATATGATATAGTGGTCCGATTTTGCATATATGAGGATATATGAGGAGCATAGTAAAACTAATAATTGCCGAATTTGGTCAAGATATCTTGAAAACAAAATCATACAAAACTTAATTTTCGACCAGTCGTTCCTATGGCAGCTATATGATATAGTATTCTGATCTTAATAGATTTTGCTTATGTATGAGGAGCATAGTAACACTAATAAATGCCGAGTTTGGTCAAGATATTATGAAAACAAAATGTTTTTTCATACAACAACTTATTTTCGACCTATCATTCCTATGGCAGCTTATGATATAGTGGTGCGATCTTAATAGGATTTTGCAATATATATGAGGAGTATAGTAAAACTAATAAACGCCGGTTTGGTCAAGATATCATGAAAAACAAAATGTTTTTCATCAAGAACTTAATTTTCGACCGATCGTTCCTATGGCAGCTATATGATATAGTGTTCGATCTTAATAGGATTTTGCATATGTATGAGCAGTATAGTAAAGCTAATAAATGCGGAGTTTGGTCAAGATATCTTGAAAAACAAAATGTTTTTTATACAACAACTTATTTTCGACTGATCGTTTCTAGGGCAGCTATATGATATAGTTTGTCCGATCTTAATAGGATTTTGCATATAATGATGAGTTAGTAAAATAACAAAAGCCGAGTTTGATCAAAATATCATGAAAAACAATGTTTTTTCATACACAACTTATTTTCGACTGATCGTTCCTATGGCAGATATATGATACAATGGTTCGATCTTAATAGGATTTTGCATATATATGAGGAGCATAGTAAAGCTAATTAATGCCGAGGTTGGTCAAGATATCTTGAAAAACGAAATGTTTTTTCATACAACAACTTAATTTTCGACTGATCGTTCCTATGGCAGCTATATGATAGTGGTCCGATCTTAATAGGATTTTGCATATGTATAATCAGTATAGTAAAGCTAATAAATGCGGAGTTTGGTCAAGATATCGTCAAAATCAAAATGTTTTTTCATACAACAACTTATTATCGACCGATCGTTCCTATGGCAGCTATATGATATAATGGTCCGAACTTATAGGATTTTGCATTATATGAGGAGCATAGTAAACTAACAAAAGCCGAGTTTGATCAAAATATCATGAAAAACAATGTTTTTTCATACAACACTTAATTTCGACCGATCGTTCCTATGGCAGCTATATGATATAGTGATCCGATCGTATATAATTTTGACGTAAAATTTGTCCATACAACAACTTAATTTTGACCGGTCGTTCCTATGGCAGTTATATGATATAGTTTTCCGATCTTAATAGGATTTTGCATATATATGAGCAGCATAGTAAAGCTAATAAATGCAGAGTTTGGTCAAGAATCTTAATAACCAAGTGTTTTTTCATACAACAACTTATTTTCGAGCGATCGTTCTGTGGCAGCTATATGATATAGTGGCCCGATCTTAATAGGATTTGCATATATATGAGGAGCATAGTAAAACTAATAATTGCCGAGTTTGGTCAAGATATCATGAAAACAAAATGTTATTTCATGCAACTTAATTTGCGACCGATCGTTCATATGGAAGCTATATGTATAGTGGTCCGATCTTAATAGGATTTTGCATATATATTACGAGCATAGTAAAACTAATAACTGCCGAGTTTGGTCAAGATATCATGAAAAACAAAATGTTATTTCATGCAACTTAATTTGCGACCGATCGTTCATATGGAAGCTATATGAATAGTGGTCCGATCTTAATAGATTTTGCATATATATGAGCAGCATAGTAAAGCGAATAAATGCCGAGTTGGTCAAGATATCTTGAAACACGAAATGTTTTTTCATACAACACTTAATTTTCGACTGATCGTTCCTATGGCAGCTATATGATATAGTGGTCCGATCTTAATAGGATTTTGCATATGTATAATCAGTATAGTAAGCTAACAAATGCGGACTTTGGTCAAGATATCGTCAAAATCAAATGTTTTTTTCATACAACAACTTATTATCGACCGATCGTTCCTATGGCAGCTATATGATATATGGTCCGAACTTAAAGGATTTTGCATTTATATGAGGAGCATAGTAAAACTAATAATTGCCGATTTTGGTCAAGATATCATGAAAAACAATTTTTTTTCATACAACTAATTTGCGACCGATCGTTAATATGGAAGCTATATGATATGGCCGATCTTAAGAGGATTTTGCATATATAACGAGCATAGTAAAACTAATTAATGCCGAGTTGGTCAAGATATCTTGAAAAACGAAATGTTTTTTCATACAACAACTTAATTTTCGACTGATCGTTCCTATGGCAGCTATATGATATTGTGGTCCGATCTTAATAGGATTTGCATATGTATAATCAGTATAATAAAACTAATAAACGCCGAGTTTGGTCAAGATATCTTCAAAACAAATGTTTTTTCATACAACAACTTAATTTTCGACTGATCGTTCCTATGGCAGCTATATGATATAATGGTCCGAACTTAATAGGATTTTGCATTTATATGAGGAGCATAGTAAAACTAATAATTGCCGATTTGGTCAAGATATCATGAAAAACAAATGTTATTTCATGCAACTTAATTTGCGACCGATCGTTCATATGGAAGCTATATGTATAGTGGTCCGATCTTAATAGGATTTTGCATATATATGAGCAGTATAGTAAAGCTAATAAATGCAGAGTTTGGTCAAGATATCTTAAAAACAAATGTTTTTTTCATACAACAACTATCATATAGCTTCCAAATGAACGATCGGTCGCAAATTAAGTTGTATGAAAAACATTTTGTTTTTCATGATATCTTGACCAACTCGGCAATTATTAGTTTAACTATGCTCCTCATATATATGCAAAATCCTATTAAGATCGGACCACTATATCATATAGCTGCCACAGGAACGACCGGTCGAAAATAAGTTGTATGAAAAAACATTTTGTTTTTTAAGATATCTTGACCAAATTCTGCATTTATTAGCTTTACTATACTGCTCATATATATGCAAAATCCTATTAGATCGGAAAACTATATCATATAGCTGCCATAGAACGACCGGTCAAAATTAAGTTGTTGTATGGACAAATTTTATGTCAAAATCATATTACGATCGGATCACTATATCATATAGCTGCCATAAGAACGATCGGTCGAAAATTAAGTTGTTGTATGATTTTGTTTTACATGATATCTTTACCAAACTCGTCAATTAATACTTTTACTATGCTCCTCATATATATGCAAATCCTATTAAGATCGGACCACTATATCATATAGCTGCCACAGGAACGATCGGTCGAAAATAAGTTGTTGTATGAAAAACAATTTGTTTTTTAAGATATCTTGACCAAACTCTGCATTTATTAGCTTTACTATACTGCTCATATATGTGCAAAATCCTATTAAGATCGGAAAACTATATCATATAGCTGCCATAGGAACGACCGGTCAAAATTAAGTTGTTGTATGGAAAAATTTTATGTCAAAATCATATTACGATCGGATTACTATATCATATAGCTGCCATAGGAACGAACGGTCGAAAATTAAGTTGTTGTATGAAAAACATTTGTTTTTCATGAATCTTGACCAAACACGGCATTTATTAGTTTTTACTATGCTCGTCATATATATGCAAAATCCTATTAAGATCGGACCACTATATCATATAGCTTCCATATGAACGATCGTCGCAAATTAATTTGTATGAAAAAACATTTTGTTTTTCATGATATCTTGACCAAACTCTAATTATTAGTTTTACTATGCTCCTCATATAATGCAAATCCTATTAAGTTCGGACCATTATATCATATAGCTTCCATAGAACGATCATTCGAAAATTAGTTGTTGTATGAAAAACATTTTGTTTTTGAAGATATCTTGACCAACTCGGCGCTTATTAGTTTTACTATACTCCTCATATATATGCAAAATCCTATTAAGTTCGGACCATTATATCATATAGCTGCCATAGGAACGATCGGTCGATAATAAGTTGTTGTATGAAAAAACATTTTGTTTTTGACGATATCTTGACCAATCTCCGCATTTATTTGCTTTACTATATGATTATACATACGCAAAATCCTATTAAGATCGGACCACTATATCATATAGCTGCCATAGGAACGATCAGTCGAAAATTAAGTTGTTGTATGAAAAACATTTGTTTTCATGATATCTTCACCAAACTCGGCGTTTATTAGTTTTACTATACTCCTCATATATATGCAAAATCCTATTAAAATCGGACCACTATATCATATAGCTGCCATAGGAACGATCAGTCGAAAATTAAGTTGTTGTATGAAAAAACATTTTGTTTTCAAGATATCTTGACCAAACTCGGCAATTATTAGTTTTACTATGCTCCTAATATAAATGCAAAATCCTATTAAGATCAGAATATTATATCATATAGCTGCCATAGGAACGACCGGTCGAAAATTAAGTTGTTGTATGGACAAATTTTATGTCAAAATCATATTAAGATGGGATCACTATATCATATAGCTGCCTTAGGAACGATCGGTCGAAAATTAAGTTTTTGTATGATTTTGTTTTTCAAGATATCTTGACCAAACTCGGCAATTATAGTTTACTATGCTCCTCATATATATGCAAAATCCTATTAAGATGGGTCCACTATATCATATAGCTGCCACAGGAACGATCGGTCGAAAATAAGTTGTTGTATGAAAAAACATTTGTTTTTTATGATATCTTGACCAAACTCTGCATTTATTAGCTTTACTATACTGCTCAAATATATGCAAAATCCTATTAAGATCGGAAAACTATATCATATAGCTGCCATTGGAACGACCGGTCGAAAATTAAGTTGTTGTATGGACAAATTTTATGTCAAAATCATATTAAGATCGGATCACTATATCATATAGCTGCCATAGGAACGATCGGTCGAAAATTAAGTTGTTGTATGAAAAAACATTTTGTTTTTCATGATATCTTGACCAAACTCCGCATTTATTAGCTTTACTATACTGCTCATATATATGCAAAATCCTATTAAGATCGGACCACTATATCATATAGCTGCCATAGGAACGACGGTCGAAAATTAAGTTGTTGTATGGACAAATTTTATGTCAAAATCATATTAAGATGGGATCACTATATCATATAGCTGCCATAGGAACGATCGGTCGAAAATTAAGTTTTTGTATGATTTTGTTTTTCAAGATATCTTGACCAAACTCGGCAATTAATAGTTTTACTATGCTCCTCATATATATGCAAAACCCTATTAAGATCGGTCCACTATATCATATAGCTGCCACAGGAACGATCGGTCGAAAATAAGTTGTTGTATGAAAAAACATTTTGTTTTTTAAGATATCTTGACCAACCTCCGCATTTATTAGCTTTACTATACTGCTCATATATATGCAAAATCCTATTAAGATCGGAAAACTATATCATATAGCTGCCATAGGAACGACCGGTCGACAATTAAGTTGTTGTATGGACAAATTTTATGTCAAAATCACATTACGATCGGATCACTATATCATATAGCTGTATCATGATATTTTCATGATATCTTCACCAAACTCGGCGTTTATTAGTTTTACTATACTCCTCATATATATGCAAAATCCTATTAAAATCGGACCACTATATCATATAGCTGCCATAGGAACGATCAGTCGAAAATTAAGTTGTTGTATGAAAAAACATTTTGTTTTTCAAGATATCTTGACCAAACTCGGCAATTATTAGTTTTACTATGCTCCTCATATAAATGCAAAATCCTATTAAGATCAGAATATTATATCATATAGCTGCCATAGGAACGACCGGTCGAAAATTAAGTTGTTGTATGGACAAATTTTATGTCAAAATCATATTAAGATGGGATCACTATATCATATAGCTGCCTTAGGAACGATGGGTCGAAAATTAAGTTTTTGTATGATTTTGTTTTTCAAGATATCTTGACCAAACTCGGCAATTACTAGTTTTACTATGCTCCTCATATATATGCAAAATCCTATTAAGATCGGAAAAGTATATCATATAGCTGCCATTGGAACGACCGGTCGAAAATTAAGTTGTTGTATGGACAAATTTTATGTCAAAATCATATTAAGATCGGATCACTATATCATATAGCTGCCACAGGAACGATCGGTCGAAAATAAGTTGTTGTATGAAAAAACATTTTGTTTTTTATGATATCTTGACCAACTCTGCATTTATTAGCTTTACTATACTGCTCATATATATGCAAAATCCTATTAAGATCGGAAAACTATTCATATAGCTGCCATAGGAACGACCGGTCGAAAATTAAGTTGTGTATGGACAAATTTTATGTCAAAATCATATTAAGATCGGATCACTATATCATATAGCTGCCATAGGAACGATCGGTCGAAAATTAAGTTGTTGTATGAAAAAACATTTTGTTTTTCATGATATCTTGACCAAACTCCGCATTTATTAGCTTTACTATACTGCTCATATATATGCAAAATCCTATTAAGATCGGAAAACTATATCATATAGCTGCCATAGGAACGACCGGTCGAAAATTAAGTTGTTGTATGAAAAAACATTTGTTTTTCATGATATCTTGACCAAACTCGGCACTTATTAGTTTTACTATACTGCTCATACATATGCAAAATCCTATTAAGATCGGACTACTAGATCATATAGCTGCCATAGGAACGATCGGTCGAAAATAAGTTGTTGTATGAAAAAACATTTTGTTTTTTACGATATCTTGACCAAACTCCGCATTTATTAGCTTTACTATACTGCTCATATATATGCAAAATCCTATTAAGATCGGAAAACTATATCATATAGCTGCCATAGGAACGACCGGTCAAAAATTAAGTTGTTGTATGGACAAATTTTATGTCAAAATCCTATTAAGATCGGACCACTATATCATATAGCTTCCATAGGAACGATCGGTCGCAAATTAAGTTGTATGAAAAAACATTTTGTTTTTCATGTTATCTTGACCAAACTCGGCATTTATTAGCTTTACTATACTGCTCATACATATGCAAAATCCTATTAAGATCGGACTACTAGATCATATAGCTGCCATAGGAACGATCGGTCGAAAATAAGTTGTTATATGAAAAAACATTTTGTTTTTCATGATATCTTGACCAAACTCCGCATTTATTAGCTTTACTATATTGCTCACATATATGCAAAATCCTATTAGATCGGACCACTATATCATATAGCTGCCATAGGAACGACCGGTCGAAAATTAAGTTGTACGATATTGTTTTTCAAGATATCTTGACCAAACTCGGCAATTATTTGTTTTACTATGCTCCTCATACATATGCAAAATGCAATTAAGATCGGACCACTATATCATATAGCTGCCATAGGAACGACCGGTCGAAAATTAAGTTGTTGTATGGACAAATTTTATGTCAAAATCATATTAAGATCGGATCACTATATCATATAGCTGCCATAGGAACGATCGGTCGAAAATTAAGTTTTTGTATGATTTTGTTTTTCAAGATATCTTGACCAAATATTAATATTTTTACTATGCTCCTCATATATATGCAAAATCCTATTAAGATCGGTCCACTATATCATATAGCTGCCACAGGAACGATCGGTCGAAAATAAGTTGTATGAAAAAACATTTTGTTTTTTAAGATATCTTGACCAAACTCCGCATTTATTAGCTTTACTATACTGCTCATATATATGCAAAATCCTATTAAGATCGGAAAACTATATCATATAGCTGCCATAGGAACGACCGGTTGAAAATTAAGTTGTTGTATGGACAAATTTTATGTCAAAATCACATTACGATCGGATCACTATATCATATAGCTGCCATAGAACGATCGGTCGAAAATTAAGTTGTTGTATGAAAAACATTTTGTTTTTCATGATATCTTCACCAAACTCGGCGTTTATTAGTTTTACTATACTCCTCATATATATGCAAAATCCTATCAAATCGGACCACTATATCATATAGCTGCCATAGGAACGATCAGTCGAAAATTAAGTTGTTTGTATGAAAAACATTTTGTTTTTCAAGATATCTTGACCAAACTCGGCAATTATTAGTTTTACTATGCTCCTCATATAAATGCAAAATCCTATTAAGATCAGAATATTATATCATATAGCTGCCATAGGAACGACCGGTCGAAAATTAAGTTGTTGTATGGACAAATTTTATGTCAAAATCATATTAAGATGGGATCACTATATCATATAGCTGCCTTAGGAACGATCGGTCGAAAATTAAGTTTTTGTATGATTTTGTTTTTTCAAGATATCTTGACCAAACTCGGCAATTAATAGTTTTACTATGCTCCTCATATATATGCAAATCCTATTAAGATCGGACCACTATATCATATAGCTGCCCTAGGAACGATCGGTCGAAAATTAAGTTGTATGAAAAAACATTTTGTTTTTCATGATATCTTGACCAAACTCCGCATTTATTAGTTTTACTATGCTCCTCATATATATGCAAAATCCTATTACGATCGCACCACTATATCATATAGCTGCCATAGGAACGATCGGTCGAAAATTAAGTTGTATGAAAAAACATTTTGTTTTTCATGATATCTTGACCAAACTCCGCATTTATTAGTTTACTATGCTCCTCATATATATGCAAAATCCTATTACGATCGCACCACTATATCATATAGCTTCCATAGGAACGATCGGTCGCAAATTAAGTTGTATGAAAAAACATTTTGTTTTTCAATTAGTTTTACTATACTCCTCATATATAGGCAAAATCCTATTAAGATGGGACCATAATATCATATAGCTGCCATAGGAACGACCGGTCGAAAATTAAGTTGTTGTATGGACAAATTTTATGTCAAAATCATATTACGATCGGATCACTATATCATATAGCTGCCATAGGAACGATCGGTCGAAAATTAAGTTCTTGTATGAAAAAACATTTGTTCTTCATGTTATCTTGACCAAACTCGGCATTTATTAGCTTTACTATACTGCTCATACATATGCAAAATCCTATTAAGATTGGACTACTAGATCATATAGCTGCCATAGGAACGACCGGTCGAAAATTAAGTTGTATGATATTGTTTTTCAAGATATCTTGACCAAACTCAGCAATTATTAGTTTCACTATGATCCTCATATATATGCAAAATGCTATTAAGATCGGACCACTATATCATATAGCTGCCATAGGAACGATCGGTCGAAAATTAAGTTGTTGTATGAAAAACATTTTGTTTTTCATAATATCTTCACCAAACTCGGCGTTTATTAGTTTTACTATACTCCTCATATATATGCAAAATCCTATTTAGATCGGACCACTATATCATATAGCTTCCATAGGAACGATTGGTCGAAAATTAAGTTGTATGAAAAAACATTTTGTTTTTCATGATATCTTGACCAACCTCTGCGTTTATTAGTTTTACTATACTCCTCATATATTTGCAAGATACTATTAAGATCGGACCACTATATCATATAGCTGCCATAGGAATGATCGGTCGAAAATTAAGTTCTTGTATGGACAAATTTATGTCAAAATCATATTAAGATGGGATCACTATATATATAGCTGCCTTAGGAACGATCGGTCGAAAATTAAGTTTTTGTATGATTTTGTTTTTCAAGATATCTTGACCAAACTCGGCAATTAATAGTTTTACTATGCTCCTCATATATATGCAAAATCCTATTAAAATCGGACCACTATATCATATAGCTGCCACAGGAACGATCGGTCGAAAATAAGTTGTTGTATGAAAAAACATTTTGTTTTTTATGATATCTTGACCAAACTCTGCATTTATTAGCTTTACTATACTGCTCATATATATGCAAAATCCTATTAAGATCGGAAAACTATATCATATAGCTGCCATTGGAACGACCGGTCGAAAATTAAGTTGTTGTATGGACAAATTTTATGTCAAAATCATATTAAGATCGGATCACTATATCATATAGCTGCCACAGGAACGATCGGTCGAAAATAAGTTGTTGTATGAAAAAACATTTTGTTTTTTATGATATCTTGACCAAACTCTGCATTTATTAGCTTTACTATACTGCTCATATATATGCAAAATCCTATTAAGATCGGAAAACTATATCATATAGCTGCCATTGGAACGACCGGTCGAAAATTAAGTTGTTGTATGGACAAATTTTATGTCAAAATCACATTACGATCGGATCACTATATCATATAGCTGTATCATGATATTTTCATGATATCTTCACAAACTCGGCGTTTATTAGTTTTACTATACTCCTCATATATATGCAAAATCCTATTAAAATCGGACCACTATATCATATAGCTGCCATAGGAACGATCAGTCGAAAATTAAGTTGTTGTATGAAAAAACATTTTGTTTTTCAAGATATCTTGACCAAACTCGGCAATTATTAGTTATACTATGCTCCTCATATAAATGCAAAATCCTATTAAGATCAGAATATTATATCATATAGCTGCCATAGGAACGACCGGTCGAAATTAAGTTGTTGTATGGACAAATTTTATGTCAAAATCATATTAAGATGGGATCACTATATCATATAGCTGCCTTAGGAACGATCGGTCGAAAATTAAGTTTTTGTATGATTTTGTTTTTCAAGATATCTTGACCAAACTCGGCAATTAATAGTTTTACTATGCTCCTCATATATATGCAAAATCCTATTAAGATGGGTCCACTATATCATATAGCTGCCACAGGAACGATCGGTCGAAAATAAGTTGTTGTATGAAAAAACATTTTGTTTTTTATGATATCTTGACCAAACTCTGCATTTATTAGCTTTACTATACTGCTCATATATATGCAAAATCCTATTAAGATCGGAAAAACTATATCATATAGCTGCCATTGGAACGACCGGTCGAAAATTAAGTTGTTGTATGAACAAATTTTATGTCAAAATCATATTGAGATCGGATCACTATATCATATAGCTGCCACAGGAACGATCGGTCGAAAATAAGTTGTTGTATGAAAAAACATTTTGTTTTTTATGATATCTTGACCAAACTCTGCATTTATTAGCTTTACTATACTGCTCATATATATGCAAAATCCTATTAAGATCGGAAAACTATATCATATAGCTGCCATAGGAACGACCGGTCGAAAATTAAGTTGTTGTATGGACAAATTTTATGTCAAAATCATATTAAGATCGGATCACTATATCATATAGCTGCCATAGGAACGATCGGTCGAAAATTAAGTTGTTGTATGAAAAAACATTTTGTTTTTCATGATATCTTGACCAAACTCCGCATTTATTAGCTTTACTATACTGCTCATATATATGCAAAATCCTATTAAGATCGGTCCACTATATCATATAGCTGCCACAGGAACGATCGGTCGAAAATAAGTTGTTGTATGAAAAAACATTTTGTTTTTTAAGATATCTTGACCAAACTCCGCATTTATTAGCTTTACTATACTGCTCATATATATGCAAAATCCTATTAAGATCGGAAAACTATATCATATAGCTGCCATAGAAACGACCGGTTGAAAATTAAGTTGTTGTATGAAAAAACATTTTGTTTTTCATGATATCTTGACCAAACTCGGCACTTATTTATTTTACTATACTGCTCATACATATGCAAAATCCTATTAAGATCGGACTACTAGATCATATAGCTGCCATAGGAACGATCGGTCGAAAATAAGTTGTTGTATGAAAAAACATTTTGTTTTTTACGATATCTTGACCAAACTCCGCATTTATTAGCTTTACTATACTGCTCATATATATGCAAAATCCTATTAAGATCGGAAAACTATATCATATAGCTGCCATAGGAACGACCGGTCGAAAATTAAGTTGTTGTATGGACAAATTTTATGTCAAAATACTATTAAGATCGGACCACTATATCATATAGCTTCCATAGGAACGATCGGTCGCAAATTAAGTTGTATGAAAAAACATTTTGTTTTTCATGTTATCTTGACCAAACTCGGCATTTATTAGCTTTACTATACTGCTCATACATATGCAAAATCCTATTAAGATCGGACTACTAGATCATATAGCTGCCATAGGAACGATCGGTCGAAAATAAGTTGTTATATGAAAAAACATTTTGTTTTTCATGATATCTTGACCAAACTCCGCATTTATTAGCTTTACTATATTGCTCACATATATGCAAAATCCTATTAAGATCGGACCACTATATCATATAGCTGCCATAGGAACGACCGGTCGAAAATTAAGTTGTACGATATTGTTTTTCAAGATATCTTGACCAAACTCGGCAATTATTTGTTTTACTATGCTCCTCATACATATGCAAAATGCAATTAAGATCGGACCACTATATCATATAGCTGCCATAGGAACGACCGGTCGAAAATTAAGTTGTTGTATGGACAAATTTTATGTCAAAATCATATTACGATTGGATCACTATATCATATAGCTGCCATAGGAACGATCGGTCGAAAATTAAGTTGTATGAAAAAACATTTTGTTTTCATGATATCTTGACCAAACTCGGCAATTATTAGTTTTACTATGCTTATCATATATATGTAAAATCCTATTAAGATCGGACCACTATATCATATAGCTGCCATAGGAACGATCGGTCGAAAATTAAGTTGTATGAAAAAACATTTTGTTTTTCATGATATCTTGACCAAACTCCGCATTTATTAGTTTTACTATGCTCCTCATATATATGCAAAATCCTATTACGATCGCACCACTATATCATATAGCTTCCATAGGAACGATCGGTCGCAAATTAAGTTGTATGAAAAAACATTTGTTTTTCAATTAGTTTTACTATACTCTCATATATATGCAAAATCCTATTAAGATGGGACCATTATATCATATAGCTGCCATAGGAACGACCGGTCGAAAATTAAGTTGTTGTATGGACAAATTTTATGTCAAAATCATATTACGATCGGATCACTATATCATATAGCTGCCATAGGAACGATCGGTCGAAAATTAAGTTCTTGTATGAAAAAACATTTTGTTCTTCATGTTATCTTGACCAAACTCGGCATTTATTAGCTTTACTATACTGCTCATACATATGCAAAATCCTATTAAGATCGGACTACTAGATCATATAGCTGCCATAGGAACGACCGGTCGAAAATTAAGTTGTATGATATTGTTTTTCAAGATATCTTGACCAAACTCAGCAATTATTAGTTTCACCATGATCCTCATATATATGCAAAATGCTATTAAGATCGGACCACTATATCATATAGCTGCCATAGGAACGATCGGTCGAAAATTAAGTTGTTGTATGAAAAAACATTTTGTTTTTCATAATATCTTCACCAAACTCGGCGTTTATTAGTTTTACTATACTCCTCATATATATGCAAAATCCTATTTAGATCGGACCACTATATCATATAGCTTCCATAGGAACGATTGGTCGAAAATTAAGTTGTATGAAAAAACATTTTGTTTTTCATGATATCTTGACCAACCTCTGCGTTTATTAGTTTTACTATACTCCTCATATATTTGCAAGATACTATTAAGATCGGACCACTATATCATATAGCTGCCATAGGAATGATCGGTCGAAAATTAAGTTCTTGTATGGACAAATTTTATGTCAAAATCATATTAAGATGGGATCACTATATCATATAGCTGCCTTAGGAACGATCGGTCGAAAATTAAGTTTTTGTATGATTTTGTTTTTCAAGATATCTTGACCAAACTCGGCAATTAATAGTTTTACTATGCTCCTCATATATATGCAAAATCCTATTAAGATGGGTCCACTATATCATATAGCTGCCACAGAAACGATCGGTCGAAAATAAGTTGTTGTATGAAAAAACATTTTGTTTTTTATGATATCTTGACCAAACTCTGCATTTATTAGCTTTACTATACTGCTCATATATATGCAAAATCCTATTAAGATCGGAAAACTATATCATATAGCTGCCATTGGAACGACCGGTCGAAAATTAAGTTGTTGTATGGACAAATTTTATGTCAAAATCATATTAAGATCGGATCACTATATCATATAGCTGCCACAGGAACGATCGGTCGAAAATAAGTTGTTGTATGAAAAAACATTTGTTTTTTATGATATCTTGACCAAACTCTGCATTTATTAGCTTTACTATACTGCTCATATATATACAAAATCCTATTAAGATCGGAAAACTATATCATATAGCTGCCATTGGAACGACCGGTCGAAAATTAAGTTGTTGTATGGACAAATTTTATGTCAAAATCATATTAAGATCGGAAAACTATATCATATAGCTGCCATAGGAACGACCGGTCGAAAATTAAGTTGTTGTATGAAAAAACATTTTGTTTTTCATGATATCTTGACCAAACTCGGCACTTATTAGTTTTACTATACTGCTCATACATATGCAAAATCCTATTAAGATCGGACTACTAGATCATATAGCTGCCATAGGAACGATCGGTCGAAAATAAGTTGTTGTATGAAAAAACATTTTGTTTTTACGATATCTTGACCAAACTCCGCATTTATTAGCTTTACTATACTGCTCATATATATGCAAAATCCTATTAAGATCGGAAAACTATATCATATAGCTGCCATAGGAACGACCGGTCGAAAATTAAGTTGTTGTATGGACAAATTTTATGTCAAAATCCTATTAAGATCGGACCACTATATCATATAGCTTCCATAGGAACGATCGGTCGCAATTAAGTTGTATGAAAAAACATTTTGTTTCTCATGTTATCTTGACCAAACTCGGCATTTATTAGCTTTACTATACTGCTCATACATATGCAAAATCCTATTAAGATCGGACTACTAGATCATATAGCTGCCATAGGAACGATCGGTCGAAAATAAGTTGTTATATGAAAAAACATTTTGTTTTTCATGATATCTTGACCAAACTCCGCATTTATTAGCTTTACTATATTGCTCACATATATGCAAAATCCTATTAAGATCGGACCACTATATCATATAGCTGCCATAGGAACGACCGGTCGAAAATTAAGTTGTACGATATTGTTTTTCAAGATATCTTGACCAAACTCGGCAATTATTAGTTTTACTATGCTCCTCATACATATGCAAAATGCAATTAAGATCGGACCACTATATCATATAGCTGCCATAGGAACGACCGGTCGAAAATTAGGTTGTATGGACAAATTTTATGTCAAAATCATATTACGATTGGATCACTATATCATATAGCTGCCATAGGAACGATCGGTCGAAAATTAAGTTGTATGAAAAAACATTTTGTTTTTCATGATATCTTGACCAAACTCGGCAATTATTAGTTTTACTATGCTCATCATATATATGTAAAATCCTATTAAGATCGGACCACTATATCATATAGCTGCCATAGGAAATACCGGTCGAAAATTAAGTTCTTGTATGAAAAAACATTTTGTTCTTCATGTTATCTTGACCAAACTCGGCATTTATTAGCTTTACTATACTGCTCATACATATGCAAAATCCTATTAAGATCGGACTACTAGATCATATAGCTGCCATAGGAACGACCGGTCGAAAATTAAGTTGTATGATATTGTTTTTCAAGATATCTTGACCAAACTCAGCAATTATTAGTTTCACCATGATCCTCATATATATGCAAAATGCTATTAAGATCGGACCACTATATCATATAGCTGCCATAGGAACGATCGGTCGAAAATTAAGTTGTTGTATGAAAAAACATTTTGTTTTTCATAATATCTTCACCAAACTCGGCGTTTATTAGTTTTACTATACTCCTCATATATATGCAAAATCCTATTTAGATCGGACCACTATATCATATAGCTTCCATAGGAACGATTGGTCGAAAATTAAGTTGTATGAAAAAAACATTTTGTTTTTCATGATATCTTGACCAACCTCTGCGTTTATTAGTTTTACTATACTCCTCATATATTTGCAAGATACTATTAAGATCGGACCACTATATCATATAGCTGCCATAGGAATGATCGGTCGAAAATTAAGTTCTTGTATGGACAAATTTTATGTCAAAATCATATTAAGATGGGATCACTATATCATATAGCTGCCTTAGGAACGATCGGTCGAAAATTAAGTTTTTGTATGATTTTGTTTTTCAAGATATCTTGACCAAACTCGGCAATTAATAGTTTTACTATGCTCCTCATATATATGCAAAATCCTATTAAGATGGGTCCACTATATCATATAGCTGCCACAGAAACGATCGGTCGAAAATAAGTTGTTGTATGAAAAAACATTTTGTTTTTTATGATATCTTGACCAAACTCTGCATTTATTAGCTTTACTATACTGCTCATATATATGCAAAATCCTATTAAGATCGGAAAACTATATCATATAGCTGCCATTGGAACGACCGGTCGAAAATTAAGTTGTTGTATGGACAAATTTTATGTCAAAATCATATTAAGATCGGATCACTATATCATATAGCTGCCACAGGAACGATCGGTCGAAAATAAGTTGTTGTATGAAAAAACATTTTGTTTTTTATGATATCTTGACCAAACTCTGCATTTATTAGCTTTACTATACTGCTCATATATATACAAAATCCTATTAAGATCGGAAAACTATATCATATAGCTGCCATTGGAACGACCGGTCGAAAATTAAGTTGTTGTATGGACAAATTTTATGTCAAAATCATATTAAGATCGGAAAACTATATCATATAGCTGCCATAGGAACGACCGGTCGAAAATTAAGTTGTTGTATGAAAAAACATTTTGTTTTTCATGATATCTTGACCAAACTCGGCACTTATTAGTTTTACTATACTGCTCATACATATGCAAAATCCTATTAAGATCGGACTACTAGATCATATAGCTGCCATAGGAACGATCGGTCGAAAATAAGTTGTTGTATGAAAAAACATTTTGTTTTTTACGATATCTTGACCAAACTCCGCATTTATTAGCTTTACTATACTGCTCATATATATGCAAAATCCTATTAAGATCGGAAAACTATATCATATAGCTGCCATAGGAACGACCGGTCGAAAATTAAGTTGTTGTATGGACAAATTTTATGTCAAAATCCTATTAAGATCGGACCACTATATCATATAGCTTCCATAGGAACGATCGGTCGCAAATTAAGTTGTATGAAAAAACATTTTGTTTCTCATGTTATCTTGACCAAACTCGGCATTTATTAGCTTTACTATACTGCTCATACATATGCAAAATCCTATTAAGATCGGACTACTAGATCATATAGCTGCCATAGGAACGATCGGTCGAAAATAAGTTGTTATATGAAAAAACATTTTGTTTTTCATGATATCTTGACCAAACTCCGCATTTATTAGCTTTACTATATTGCTCACATATATGCAAAATCCTATTAAGATCGGACCACTATATCATATAGCTGCCATAGGAACGACCGGTCGAAAATTAAGTTGTACGATATTGTTTTTCAAGATATCTTGACCAAACTCGGCAATTATTAGTTTTACTATGCTCCTCATACATATGCAAAATGCAATTAAGATCGGACCACTATATCATATAGCTGCCATAGGAACGACCGGTCGAAAATTAGGTTGTATGGACAAATTTTATGTCAAAATCATATTACGATTGGATCACTATATCATATAGCTGCCATAGGAACGATCGGTCGAAAATTAAGTTGTATGAAAAAACATTTGTTTTTCATGATATCTTGACCAAACTCGGCAATTATTAGTTTTACTATGCTCATCATATATATGTAAAATCCTATTAAGATCGGACCACTATATCATATAGCTGCCATAGGAAATACCGGTCGAAAATTAAGTTCTTGTATGAAAAAACATTTTGTTCTTCATGTTATCTTGACCAAACTCGGCATTTATTAGCTTTACTATACTGCTCATACATTTGCAAAATCCTATTAAGATCGGACTACTAGATCATATAGCTGCCATAGGAACGACCGGTCGAAAATTAAGTTGTATGATATTGTTTTTCAAGATATCTTGACCAAACTCAGCAATTATTAGTTTCACTATGATCCTCATATATATGCGAAATGCTATTAAGATCGGACCACTATATCATATAGCTGCCATAGGAACGATCGGTCGAAAATTAAGTTGTTGTATGAAAAAACATTTGTTTTTCATAATATCTTCACCAAACTCGGCGTTTATTAGTTTTACTATATCCTCATATATATGCAAAATCCTATTTAGATCGGACCACTATATCATATAGCTTCCATAGGAACGATTGGTCGAAAATTAAGTTGTATGAAAAAACATTTTGTTTTTCATGATATCTTGACCAAACTCGGCAATTATTAGTTTTACTATGCTCATCATATATATGTAAAATCCTATTAAGATCGGACCACTATAGCATATAGCTGCCATAGGAAATACCGGTCGAAAATTAAGTTCTTGTATGAAAAAACATTTTGTTCTTCATGTTATCTTGACCAAACTCGGCATTTATTAGCTTTACTATACTGCTCATACATATGCAAAATCCTATTAAGATCGGACTACTAGATCATATAGCTGCCATAGGAACGACCGGTCGAAAATTAAGTTGTATGATATTGTTTTTCAAGATATCTTGACCAAACTCGGCAATTATTAGTTTTACTATGCTCCTCATATATATGCAAAATGCTATTAAGATCGGACCACTATATCATATAGCTGCCATAGGAATAATCGGTCGAAAATTAAGTTCTTGTATGGACAAATCTTATGTCAAAATCCTATTAAGATCGGACCACTATATCATATAGCTTCCATAAGAACGATCGGTCGCAAATTAAGTTGTATGGAAAAACATTTTGTTTTTCATGTTATCTTGACCAATCTCGGCATTTATTAGCTTTACTATACTGCTCATACATATGCAAAATCCTATTAAGATCGGACTACTAGATCATATAGCTGCCATAGGAACGACCGGTCGAAAATTAAGTTGTATGATATTGTTTTTCAAGATATCTTGACCAAACTCGGCAATTATTAGTTTTACTATGCTCCTCATATATATGCAAAATGCTATTAAGATCGGACCACTATATCATATAGCTGCCATAGGAACGATCGGTCGAAAATTAAGTTGTTGTATGAAAAAACATTTTGTTTTTCATAATATCTTGACCAAACTCGGCGTTTATTAGTTTTACTATACTCCTCATACATATGCAAAATCCTATTAAGATCGGACTACTAGATCATATAGCTGCCATAGGAACGATCGGTCGAAAATAAGTTGTTGTATGAAAAAACATTTTGTTTTTACGATATCTTGACCAAACTCCGCATTTATTAGCTTTACTATACTGCTCATATATATGCAAAATCCTATTAAGATCGGAAAACTATATCATATAGCTGCCATAGGAACGACCGGTCGAAAATTAAGTTGTTGTATGGACAAATTTTATGTCAAAATCCTATTAATATCGGACCACTATATCAGATAGCTTCCATAGGAACGATCGGTCGCAAATTAAGTTGTATGAAAAAACATTTTGTTTTTCATGTTATCTTGACCAAACTCGGCATTTATTAGCTTTACTATACTGCTCATACATATGCAAAATCCTATTAAGATCGGACTACTAGATCATATAGCTGCCATAGGAACGATCGGTCGAAAATAAGTTGTTATATGAAAAAACATTTTGTTTTTCATGATATCTTGACCAAACTCCGCATTTATTAGCTTTACTATATTGCTCATATATATGCAAAATCCTATTAAGATCGGACCACTATATCATATAGCTGCCATAGGAACGACCGGTCGAAAATTAAGTTGTATGATATTGTTTTTCAAGATATCTTGACCAAACTCGGCAATTATTAGTTTTACTATGCTCCTCATACATATGCAAAATGCTATTAAGATCGGACCACTATATCATATAGCTGCCATAGGAACGACCGGTCGAAAATTAAGTTGTTGTATGGACAAATTTTATGTCAAAATCATATTACTATTGGATCACTATATCATATAGCTGCCATAGGAACGATCGGTCGAAAGTTAAGTTGTATGAAAAAACATTTTGTTTTTCATGATATCTTGACCAAACTCGGCAATTATTAGTTTTACTATGCTCATCATATATATGTAAAATCCTATTAAGATCGGACCACTATAGCATATAGCTGCCATAGGAAATACCGGTCGAAAATTAAGTTCTTGTATGAAAAAACATTTTGTTCTTCATGTTATCTTGACCAAACTCGGCATTTATTAGCTTTACTATACTGCTCATACATATGCAAAATCCTATTAAGATCGGACTACTAGATCATATAGCTGCCATAGGAACGACCGGTCGAAAATTAAGTTGTATGATATTGTTTTTCAAGATATCTTGACCAAACTCGGCAATTATTAGTTTTACTATGCCCCTCATATATATGCAAAATCCTATTAAGATCGGACCACTATATCATATAGCTGCCACAGGAACGATCGGTCGAAAATAAGTTGTTGTATGAAAAAACATTTTGTTTTTCAAGATATCTTGACCAAGTTCAGCAATTATTAGTTTTGCTATGCTCCTCATATATATGCAAAATCCTATTAAGATCGGACCGCTATATCATATAGCTTCCATAGGAACGATCGGTCGCAAATTAAGTTGTATGAAAAACATTTTTTTTTTCATGTTATCTTGACCAAACTCGGCATTTATTAGCTTTACTATACTGCTCATACATATGCAAAATCCTATTAAGATCGGACTACTAGATCATATAGCTGCCATAGGAACGATCGGTCGAAAATAAGTTGTTATATGAAAAAACATTTTGCTTTCCAAGATATCTTGACCAAGCTCGGCAATTATTAGTTTTACTATGCCCCTCATATATATGCAAAATCCTATTAAGATCGGACCACTATATCATATAGCTGCCACAGGAACGATCGGTCGAAAATTAAGTTGTTGTATGAAAAAACATTTTGTTTTTCATGATATATTGACCAAACTCGGCGTTTATTGGTTTTACTATAAACCTCATATATATGCAAAATCCTATTAAGATCGGACAACTATATCATATAGCTGCCATAGAAACGATCTGTCGAAAATAAGTTGTTGTATGAAAAAACATTTTGTTTTTCAAGATATCTTGACCAAACTCCGCATTTATTAGCTTTACTATACTGCTCATACATATGCAAAATCCTATAAGGATCGGACCACTATATCATATAGCTGCCATAGGAACGATCGGTCGAAAATTAAGTTCTTGAATGAAAAACATTTTGTTTTTCATGATATCTTGACCAAACTCGGCGTTTATAAGTTTTACTATACTCCTTATATATATGCAAAATCCTATTAAGATCGCACCACTATATCATATAGCTACCATAGGAACGATCAGTCGAAAATTATGTTATTGATTGAAAAAACATTTTGTTTTTCATGATATCTTGACCAAACTCGGCGCTTATTAGTTTTACTATACTCCACATATATTTGCAAAATCCTGTTAAGATCGGACCACTATATCATACAGCTGCCATAGGAATGATCGGTCGAAAATTAAGTTTTTGTATGAAAAAACATTTTGTTTTTCATGATATCTTGACCAAACTCGGCATTTATTAGTTGTACTATGCTCCTCATACAAATGCAAAATCCTATTAAGATCAGAATACTATATCATGTAGCTGCCATAGAAACGACTGGTCGAAAATTAAGTTTTTGTATGATTTTGTTTTTCAAGATATCTTGACCAAACTCGGCAATTATTAGTTTACTTGCTCTCATATATATGCAAAATCCTATTAAGATCGGACCACTATATCATATAGCTGCCATAGGAACGATCGGTCGAAAATAAGTTGTTGTATGAAAAAACATTTTGTTTTTGACGATATCTTGACTAAACTCCGCATTTATTAGCTTTACTATTCTGCTCATACATATGCAAAATCCTATTAAGATCGGACCACTATATCATATAGCTTCCATAGGAACGATCGGTCGCAAATTAAGTTGTATGAAAAACATTTTGTTTTTCATTTAATTTTACTATACTTCTCATATATAGGCAAAATCCTATTAAGATGGGACCATTATATCATATATCTGCCACAGGAACGATCGGTCGAAAATAAGTTGTTGTATGAAAAAACATTTTGTTTTTGACGATATCTTGACCAAACTCCGCATTTATTAGCTTTACTATACTGCTCATACATATGCAAAATCCTATTAAGATCGGACCGCTATATCATATAGCTGCCATAGGAACGATCGGTCGAAAATTAAGTTTTTGTATGATTTTGTTTTTCAAGATATCTTGACCAAGCTCGGCAATTATTAGTTTTACTATGCTCCTCATATATATGCAAAATCCTATTAAGATCGGACCACTATATCATATAGCTACCATAGGAACGATCAGTCGAAAATTATGTTATTGATTGAAAAAACATTTTGTTTTTCATGATATCTTGACCAAACTCCGCATTTATTAGCTTTACTATACTGCTCATACATATGCAAAATCCTATTAAGATCGGACCGCTATATCATATAGCTGCCATAGGAACGATCGGTCGAAAATTAAGTTTTTGTATGATTTTGTTTTTCAAGATATCTTGACCAAGCTCGGCAATTATAGTTTTACTATGCCCCTCATATATATGCAAAATCCTATTAAGATCGGACCACTATATCATATAGCTGCCACAGGAACGATCGGTCGAAAATAAGTTGTTGTATGAAAAAACATTTTGTTTTCAAGATATCTTGACCAAGCTCGGCAATTATTAGTTTTACTATGCTCCTCATATATATGCAAAATCCTATTAAGATCGGACTACTAGATCATATAGCTGCCATAGGAACGATCGGTCGAAAATAAGTTGCTATATAAAAAAACATTTTGTTTTTCATGATATCTTGACCAAACTCGGCATTTATTAGTTGTACTATGCTCCTCATACATATGCAAAATCCTATTAAGATCAGAATACTATATCATGTAGCTGCCATAGAAACGACTGGTCGAAAATTAAGTTTTTGTATGATTTTGTTTTTCAAGATATCTTGACCAAACTCGGCAATTATTAGTTTTACTATGCTCCTCATATATATGCAAAATCCTATTAAGATCGGACCACTATATCATATAGCTGCCACAGGAACGATCGGCCGAAAATAAGTTGTTGTATGAAAAAACATTTTGTTTTTGACGATATCTTGACTAAACTCCGCATTTATTAGCTTTACTATACTGCTCATACATATGCAAAATCCTATTAAGATCGGACCACTATATCATATAGCTTCCATAGGAACGATCGGTCGCAAATTAAGTTGTATGAAAAACATTTGTTTTTCAATTAATTTTACTATACTTCTCATATATAGGCAAAATCCTATTAAGATGGGACCATTATATCATATATCTGCCACAGGAACGATCGGTCGAAAATAAGTTGTTTTATGAAAAAACATTTTGTTTTTGACGATATCTTGACCAAACTCCGCATTTATTAGCTTTACTATACTGCTCATACATATGCAAAATCCTATTAAGATCGGACCGCTATATCATATAGCTGCCATAGGAATGATCGGTCGAAAATTAAGTTTTTGTATGATTTGTTTTTCAAGATATCTTGACCAAGCTCGGCAATTATTAGTTTTACTATGCTCCTCATATATATGCAAAATCCTATTAAGATCGGACCACTATATCATATAGCTACCATAGGAACGATCAGTCGAAAATTATGTTATTGATTGAAAAAACATTTTGTTTTTCATGATATCTTGACCAAACTCCGCATTTATTAGCTTTACTATACTGCTCATACATATGCAAAATCCTATTAAGATCGGACCGCTATATCATATAGCTGCCATAGGAACGATCGGTCGAAAATTAAGTTTTGTATGATTTTGTTTTTCAAGATATCTTGACCAAGCTCGGCAATTATTAGTTTTACTATGCCCTCATATATATGCAAAATCCTGTTAAGATCGGACCACTATATCATATAGCTGCCACAGGAACGATCGGTCGAAAATAAGTTGTTGTATGAAAAAACATTTTGTTTTTCAAGATATCTTGACCAAGCTCGGCAATTATTAGTTTTACTATGCTCCTCATATATATGCAAAATCCTATTAAGATCGGACTACTAGATCATATAGCTGCCATAGGAACGATCGGTCGAAAATAAGTTGCTATATGAAAAAACATTTTGTTTTGCATGATATCTTTACCAAACTCCGCATTTATTAGCTTTACTATATTGCTCATATATATGCAAAAGCCTATTAAGATCGGACCACTATATCATATAGCTACCATAGGAACGATCAGTCGAAAATTATGTTATTGATTGAAAAAACATTTTGTTTTTCATGATATCTTGACCAAACTCCGCATTTATTAGCTTTACTATACTGCTCATACATATGCAAAATCCTATTAAGATCGGACCGCTATATCATATAGCTGCCATAGGAACGATCGGTCGAAAATTAAGTTTTTGTATGATTTTGTTTTTCAAGATATCTTGACCAAGCTCGGCAATTATTAGTTTTACTATGCCCCTCATATATATGCAAAATCCTATTAAGATCGGACCACTATATCATATAGCTGCCACAGGAACGATCGGTCGAAAATAAGTTGTTGTATGAAAAAAACCATTTTGTTTTTCAAGATATCTTGACTAAACTCCGCATTTATTAGCTTTACTATACTGCTCATACATATGCAAAATCCTATTAAGATCGGACCGCTATATCATATAGCTGCCATAGGAACGATCGGTCGAAAATTAAGTTTTTGTATTATTTTGTTTTTCAAGATATCTTGACCAAGCTCGGCAATTATTAGTTTTACTATGCTCCTCATATATATGCAAAATCCTATTAAGATCGGACCACTATATCATACAGCTGCCATAGGATTGATCGGTCGAAAATTAAGTTTTTGTATGAAAAAACATTTTGTTTTTCATGATATCTTGACCAAACTCGGCATTTATAGTTGTACTATGCTCCTCATGCATATGCAAAATCCTATTAAGATCAGAATACTATATCATGTAGCTGCCATAGGAACGACTGGTCGAAAATTAAGTTGTATGAAAAAACATTTTGTTTTTCAATTAATTTTACTATACTTCTCATATATAGGCAAAATCCTATTAAGATGGGACCATTATATCATATATCTGACACAGGAACGATCGGTCGAAAATAAGTTGTTGTATGAAAAAACATTTTGTTTTTGACGATATCTTGACCAAACTCCGCATTTATTAGCTTTACTATACTGCTCATACATATGCAAATCCTATTAAGATCGGACCGCTATATCATATAGCTGCCATAGGAACGATCGGTCAAAAATTAAGTTTTTGTATGATTTTGTTTTTCAAGATATCTTGACAAAGCTCGGCAATTATTAGTTTTACTATGCTCCTCATATATATGCAAAATCCTATTAAGATCGGACCACTATATCATATAGCTACCATAGGAACGATCAGTCGAAAATTATGTTATTGATTGAAAAAACATTTTGTTTTTCATGATATCTTGACCAAACTCCGCATTTATTAGCTTTACTATACTGCTCATACATATGCAAAATCCTATTAAGATCGGACCGCTATATCATATAGCTGCCATAAGAACGATCGGTCGAAAATTAAGTTTTTGTATGATTTTGTTTTTCAAGATATCTTGACCAAGCTCGGCAATTATTAGTTTTACTATGCCCCTCATATATATGCAAAATCCTATTAAGATCGGACCACTATATCATATAGCTGCCACAGGAACGATCGGTCGAAAATAAGTTGTTGTAAGAAAAAACATTTTGTTTTTCAAGATATCTTGACTAAACTCCGCATTTATTAGCTTTACTATACTGCTCATACATATGCAAAATCCTATTAAGATCGGACCGCTATATCATATAGGTGCCATAGGAACGATCGGTCGAAAATTAAGTTTTGTATTTTGTTTTTCAAGATATCTTGACCAAGCTCGGCAATTATTAGTTTTACTATGCTCCTCATATATATGCAAAATCCTATTAAGATCGGACCACTATATCATACAGCTGCCATAGGATTGATCGGTCGAAAATTAAGTTTTTGTATGATTTTGTTTTTCAGGATATCTTGACCAAACTCGGCATTATTAGTTTTACTATGCTCCTCATATATATGCAAAATCCTATTAAGATCGGACCACTATATCATATAGCTGCCACAGGAACGATCGGTCGAAAATAAGTTGTTGTATGAAAAAACATTTTGGTTTTCAAGATATCTTGACCAAGCTCGGCAATTATTAGTTTTACTATGCTCCTCATATATATGCAAAATCCTATTAAGATCGGACTACTAGATCATATAGCTGCCATAGGAACGATCGGTCGAAAATAAGTTGCTATATGAAAAAACATTTTGTTTTGCATGATATCTTGACCAAACTCCGCATTTATTAGCTTTACTATATTGCTCATATATATGCAAAATCCTATTAAGATCGGACCACTATATCATATAGCTACCATAGGAACGATCAGTCGAAAATTATGTTATTGATTGAAAAAACATTTTGTTTTTCATGATATCTTGACCAAACTCCGCATTTATTAGCTTTACTATACTGCTCATACATATGCAAAATCCTATTAAGATCGGACCGCTATATCATATAGCTGCCATAGGAACGATCGGTCGAAAATTAAGTTTTTGTATGATTTTGTTTTTCAAGATATCTTGACCAAGCTCGGCAATTATTAGTTTTACTATGCCCCTCATATATATGCAAAATCCTGTTAAGATCGGACCACTAATCATATAGCTGCCACAGGAACGATCGGTCGAAAATAAGTTGTTGTATGAAAAAACATTTTGTTTTTCAAGATATCTTGACCAAGCTCGGCAATTATTAGTTTTACTATGCCCCTCATATATATGCAAAATCCTGTAAGATCGGACCACTATATCATATAGCTGCCACAGGAACGATCGGTCGAAAATAAGTTGTTGTATGAAAAAACATTTTGTTTTTCAAGATATCTTGACCAAGCTCGGCAATTATTAGTTTTACTATGCTCCTCATATATATGCAAAATCCTATTAAGATCGGACCACTATATCATATAGCTACCATAGGAACGATCAGTCGAAAATTATGTTATTGATTGAAAAAACATTTGTTTTTCATGATATCTTGACCAAACTCCGCATTTATTAGCTTACTATACTGCTCATACATATGCAAAATCCTATTAAGATCGGACCGCTATATCATATAGCTGCCATAGGAACGATCGGTCGAAAATTAAGTTTTTGTATGATTTTGTTTTTCAAGATATCTTGACCAAGCTCGGCAATTATTAGTTTTACTATGCCCCTCATATATATGCAAAATCCTGTTAAGATCGGACCACTATATCATATAGCTGCCACAGGAACGATCGGTCGAAAATAAGTTGTTGTATGAAAAAACATTTTGTTTTTCAAGATATCTTGACCAAGCTCGGCAATTATTAGTTTTACTATGCTCCTCATATATATGCAAAATCCTATTAAGATCGGACTACTAGATCATATAGCTGCCATAGGAACGATCGGTCGAAAATAAGTTGCTATATGAAAAAACATTTTGTTTTGCATGATATCTTTACCAAACTCCGCATTTATTAGCTTTACTATATTGCTCATATATATGCAAAATCCTATTAAGATCGGACCACTATATCATATAGCTACCATAGGAACGATCAGTCGAAAATTATGTTATTGATTGAAAAAACATTTTGTTTTTCATGATATCTTGACCAAACTCCGCATTTATTAGCTTTACTATACTGCTCATACATATGCAAAATCCTATTAAGATCGGACCGCTATATCATATAGCTGCCATAGGAACGATCGGTCGAAAATTAAGTTGTTGTATGATTTGTTTTTCAAGATATCTTGACCAAGCTCGGCAATTATTAGTTTACTATGCCCCTCATATATATGCAAAATCCTATTAAGATCGGACCACTATATCATATAGCTGCCACAGGAACGATCGGTCGAAAATAAGTTGTTGTATGAAAAACATTTTGTTTTTCAAGATATCTTGACTAAACTCCGCATTTATTAGCTTTACTATACTGCTCATACATATGCAAAATCCTATTAAGATCGGACCTATATCATATAGCTGCCATAGGAACGATCGGTCGAAAATTAAGTTTTTGTATTATTTTGTTTTCAAGATATTGACCAAGCTCGGCAATTATTAGTTTACTATGCTCCTCATATATATGCAAAATCCTATTAAGTAAGATCGGACCACTATATCATACAGCTGCCATAGGATTGATCGGTCGAAAATTAAGTTTTTGTATGAAAAAACATTTGGTTTTCATGATATCTTGACCAAACTCGGCATTTATTAGTTGTACTATGCTCCTCATGCTATGCAAAATCCTATTAAGATCAGAATACTATAATGTAGCTGCCATAGGAAACGACTGGTCGAAAATTAAGTTGTATGAAAAACATTTTGTTTTTCAATTAATTTTACTATACTTGCATATATAGGCAAAATCCTATTAAGATGGGACCATTATATCATATATCTGACACAGGAACGATCGGGCGAAAATAAGTTGTTGTATGAAAAAACATTTTGTTTTTGACGATATCTTGACCAAACTCCGCATTTATTAGCTTTACTATATGCTCATACATATGCAAAATCCTATTAAGATCGGACCGCTATATCATATAGCTGCCATAGGAACGATCGGTCAAAAATTAAGTTTTTGGATGATTTTGTTTTTCAAGATATCTTGACAAAGCTCGGCAATTATTAGTTTTACTATGCTCCTCATATATATGCAAAATCCTATTAAGATCGGACCACTATATCATATAGCTACCTGGAACGATCAGTCGAAAATTATGTTATGATTGAAAAAACATTTTGTTTTTCATGATATTGACCAAACTCCGCATTTATAGCTTACTATACTGCTCATACATATGCAAAAATCTATTAAGATCGGACCGCTATATCATATAGCTGCCATAGAACGATCGGTCGAAAATTAATTTTTGTATGATTTTGTTTTCAAGATATCTTGACCAAGCTCGGCAATTATTAGTTTTACTATGCCCTCATATATATGCAAAATCCTATTAAGATCGGACCAATATCATATAGCTGCCACAGGAACGATCGGTCGAAAATAAGTTGTTGTAAGAAAAAAACATTTTGTTTTCAAGATATCTTGACTAAACTCCGCATTTATTAGCTTTACTATACTGCTCATAATATGCAAAATCCTATAAGATCGGACCGCTATATCATATAGGTGCCATAGGAACGATCGGTCGAAAATTAAGTTTTTGTATGATGGTTTTTCAAGATATCTTGACCAAGCTCGGCATTATTAGTTTTACTATGCTCCTCATATATATGCAAATCCTATTAGATCGACCACTATATCATACAAGCTGCCATAGGATTGATCGGTCGAATTAAGTTTTTGTATGATTTTGTTTTTCAGGATATCTTGACCAAACTCGGCAATTATTAGTTTACTATGCTACTCATATATATGCAAAAATCCTATTAAGATCGGACCACTATATCATATAGCTGCCACAGGAACGATCGGTCGAAATAAGTTGTTGTATGAAAAAAACATTTGGTTTTCAAGATATCTTGACCAAGCTCGGCAATTATTAGTTTTACTATGCTCCTCATATATATGCAAATCCTATAAGATCGGACTACTAGATCAATAGCTGCCATAGGAACGATCGGTCGAAAATAAGTTGCTATATGAAAAAACATTTGTTTTGCATGATATCTTGACCAAAATCCGCATATTAGCTTTACTATATTGCTCATATATATGCAAAATCCTATTAAGATCGGACACTAATCATATAGCTACCATAGGAACGATCAGTCGAAAATTATGTTATTGATTAAAAAAAACATTTGTTTTCATGATATCTTGACCAAACTCCGCATTTATTAGCTTACTATACTGCTCATACATATGCAAAATCCTATAAGATCGGACCGCTATATCATATAGCGCCATAGGAACGATCGGTCGAAAATAAGTTTTTGTATGATTTGTTTTTCAAGATATCTTGACCAAGCTCGGCATTATTAGTTTTACTATGTCCCTCATATATATAACAAAATCCTATTAAGATCGGACCACTATATCATATAGCTGCCACAGGAACGATCGGTCGAAAATAGTTGTTGTATGAAAAAACATTTTGTTTTTAAGATATCTTGACCAAGCTCGGCAATTATTAGTTTTACTATGCTCCTCATATAATATGCAAAATCCTATAAGATCGGACTACTAGATCATATAGCTGCCATAGGAACGATCGGTCGAAAAAGTTGCTATATAAAAAAACATTTTGTTTGCATGATATCTTGACCAAACTCCGCATTTATTAGCTTTACTATATTGCTCATATATATGCAAAATCCTATAAGATCGGACACTATATCATATAGCTACCATAGGAACGATCAGTCGAAAATTATGTTATTGATTGAAAAAACATTTTGTTTTTCATGATATCTTGACAAACTCCGCATTTATTAGCTTTACATACTGCTCATACATATGCAAAAATCCTATAAGATCGGACCGCTATATCATATAGCTGCCATAGGAACGATCGGTCGAAAATTAAGTTTTGTAGATTTTGTTTTTCAAGATATCTTGACCAGCTCGGCAATTATTAGTTTTACTATGCCCCTCATATATATGCAAAATCCTATTAAGATCGGACCACTATACATATAGCTGCCACAGGAACGATCGGTCGAAAATAAGTTGTTGTATGAAAAAACATTTGTTTTTCAAGATATCTTGACTAAACTCCGCATTATTAGCTTTACTATACTGCTCATACATATGCAAAATCCTATTAAGATCGGACCGCTATATATCATATAGCTGCCATAGGAACGATCGGTCGAAAATTAAGTTTTGTATTATTTTGTTTTTCAAGATCTTGACCAAGCTCGGCAATTATTAGTTTTACTATGCTCCTCATATATATGCAAAATCCTATTAAGATCGGACCACTATATCATACAGCTGCCATAGGATTGATCGGTCGAAAATTAAGTTTTTGTATGAAAAAAATTTTGTTTTTCATGATATCTTGACCAAACTCGGCATTTATTAGTTGTACTATGCTCCTCATACATATGCAAAATCCTATTAAGATCAGAATACTATATCATGTAGCTGCCATAGGAACGACTGGTCGAAAATTAAGTTGTATGAAAAACATTTTGTTTTTCAATTAATTTTACTATACTTCTCATATAGAGGCAAAATCCTATTAAGATGGGACCATTATATCATATATCTGCCACAGGAACGATCGGTCGAAAATAAGTTGTTGTATGAAACATTTGTTTTTGACGATATCTTGACCAAACTCCGCATTTATTAGCTTTACTATACTGCTCATACATATGCAAAATCCTATTAAGATCGGACCGCTATATCATATAGCTGCCATAGGAACGATCGGTCGAAAATTAAGTTTTTGTATGATTTTGTTTTTCAAGATATCTTGACCAAGCTCGGCAATTATTAGTTTACTATGCTCCTCATATATATGCAAAATCCTATTAAGATCGGACCACTATATCATATAGCTACCATAGGAACGATCAGTCGAAAATTATGTTATTGATTGAAAAAACATTTGTTTTTCATGATATCTTGACCAAACTCCGCATTTATTAGCTTTACTATACTGCTCATACATATGCAAAATCCTATTAAGATCGGACCGCTATATCATATAGCTGCCATAAGAACGATCGGTCGAAAATTAAGTTTTTGTATGATTTTGTTTTTCAAGATATCTTGACCAAGCTCGGCAATTATTAGTTTTACTATGCCCCTCATATATATGCAAAATCCTATTAAGATCGGACCACTATATCATATAGCTGCCAATGGAACGATCGGTCGAAAATAAGTTGTTGTATGAAAAAACATTTTGTTTTTCAAGATATCTTGACTAAACTCCGCATTTATTAGCTTTACTATACTGCTCATACATATGCAAAATCCTATTAAGATCGGACCGCTATATCATATAGGTGCCATAGGAACGATCGGTCGAAAATTAAGTTTTTGTATGATTTTGTTTTTCAAGATATCTTGACCAAGCTCGGCAATTATTAGTTTTACTATGCTCCTCATATATATGCAAAATCCTATTAAGATCGGACCACTATATCATACAGCTGCCATGGGATTGATCGGTCGAAAATTAAGTTTTTGTATGAAAAAACATTTTGTTTTTCATGATATCTTGACCAAACTCGGCATTTATTAGCTTTACTATACTGCTCATACATATGCAAAATCCTATTAAGATCGGACCGCTATATCATATAGCTGCCATAGGAACGATCGGTCGAAAATTAAGTTTTGTATTATTTTGTTTTTCAAGATATCTTGACCAAGCTCGGCAATTATTAGTTTTACTATGCCCCTCATATATATGCAAAATCCTATTAAGATCGGACCACTATATCATACAGCTGCCATAGGAATGATCGGTCGAAAATTAAGTTTTGTATGATTTTGTTTTTCAGGATATCTTGACCAAACTCGGCAATTATTAGTTTTACTATACTGCTCATACATATGCAAAATCCTATTAAGATCAGAATACTATATCATGTAGCTGCCATAGGAACGACTGGTCGAAAATTAAGTTGTATGAAAAAACATTTTGTTTTTCAATTAATTTTACTATACTTCTCATATATAGGCAAAATCCTATTAAGATGGGACCATTATATCATATATCTGCCACAGGAACGATCGGTCGAAAATAAGTTGTTGTATGAAAAAACATTTTGTTTTTAACGATATCTTGACCAAACTCCGCATTTATTAGCTTTACTATACTGCTCATACATATGCAAAATCCTATTAAGATCGGACCGCTATATCATATAGCTGCCATAGGGACGATCGGTCGAAAATTAAGTTTTGTATGATTTTGTTTTTCAAGATATCTTGACCAAGCTCGGCAATTATTAGTTTTACTATGCTCCTCATATATATGCAAAATCATATTAAGATCGGACCACTATATCATATAGCTACCATAGGAACGATCAGTCGAAAATTATGTTATTGATTGAAAAAACATTTTGTTTTTCATGATATCTTGACCAAACTCCGCATTTATTAGCTTTACTATACTGCTCATACATATGCAAAATCCTATTAAGATCGGACCGCTATATCATATAGCTGCCATAGGAACGATCGGTCGAAAATTAAGTTTTTGTATGATTTTGTTTTTCAAGATATCTTGACCAAGCTCGGCAATTATTAGTTTTACTATGCCCCTCATATATATGCAAAATCCTATTAAGATCGGACCACTATATCATACAGCTGCCATAGGAATGATCGGTCGAAAATTAAGTTTTGTATGATTTTGTTTCTCAGGATATCTTGACCAAACTCGGCAATTATTAGTTTTACTATGCTCCTCATATATATGCAAAATCCTATTAAGATCGGTCCACTATATCATATAGCTGCCACAGGAACGAACGGTCGAAAATAAGTTGTTGAATGAAAAAACATTTTTTTTTAAGATATCTTGACCAAACTCCGCATTTATTAGCTTTACTATACTGCTCATATATATGCAAAATCCTATTAAGATCGGAAAACTATATCATATAGCTGCCAAGGAACGACCGGTCGAAAATTAAGTTGTTGTATTGACAAATTTATGTCAAAATCATATTACGATCGGATCACTATATCATATAGCTGCCATAGGAACGATCGGTCCAAAATTAAGTTGTTGTATGAAAAAACATTTTGTTTTTCATGATATCTTGACCAAACTCGGCATTTATTAGTTTTACTATGCTCGTCATTTATATGCAAAATCCTATTAAGATCGGAAAAAATATCATATAGCTGCCAAGGAACGACCGGTCGAAAATTAAGTTGTTGTATTGACAAATTTTATGTCAAAATCATATTACGATCGGATCACTATATCATATAGCTTCCATAGGAACGATCGGTCGCAAATTAAGTTGTATGTAAAAACATTTTGTTTTTCAATTAATTTTACTATACTGCTCATATATATGCAAAATCCTATTAAGATCGGAAAACTATATCATATAGCTGCCATTGGAACGACCGGTCGAAAATTAAGTTATTGTATGGACAAATTTTATGTCAAAATCATATTAAGATCGGACCACTAAAAAATTAAGTTCTTGTATGAAAAAACATTTTGTTCTTCATGTTATCTTGACCAAACTCGGCATTTATTAGCTTTACTATACTGCTCATACATATGCAAAATCCTATTAAGATCGGACTACTAGATCATATAGCTGCCATAGGAACGATCAGTCGAAAATTAGTTGTATGATATTGTTTTCAAGATATCTTGACCAAACTCGGCAATTATTAGTTTTACTATGCTCCTCATATATATGCAATATGCTATTAAGATCGGACCACTATATCATACAGCTGCCATAGGAATGATCGGTCGAAAATTAAGTTTTTGTATGATTTGTTTTTCAAGATATCTTGACCAAATTCGGCAATTATTAGCTTTACTATACTCCTCATATATTTGCAAAATCCTGTTAAGATCGGACCACTATATCATACAGCTGCCATAGGATTGATCGGTCGAAATTTAGTTTTTTGTATGAAAAAACATTTTGTTTTTCATGATATCTTGACCAAACTCGGCATTTATTAGTTGTACTATGCTCCTCATACATATGCAAAATCCTATTAAGATCAGAATACTATATCATGTAGCTGCCATAGGAACGACTGGTCGAAAATTAATTTTTGTATGATTTTGTTTTTCAAGATATCTTGACCAAGCTCGGCAATTATTAGTTTTACTATGCTCCTCATATATATGCAAAATCCTATTATGATCGGACCACTATATCATATAGCTGCCACAGGAACGATCGGTCGAAAATAAGTTGTTGTATGAAAAAACATTTTGTTTTTCAAGATATCTTGACTAAACTCCGCATTTATTAGCTTTACAATATTGCTCATATATATGCAAAATCCTATTAAGATCAGACCGCTATATCATATAGGTGCCATAGGAACGATCGGTCGAAAATTAAGTTTTTGTATGATTTTGTTTTTCAAGATATCTTGACCAAACTCCGCATTTATTAGCTTTACTATACTGCTCATATATATGCAAAATCCTATTAAGATCGGAAAACTATATCATATAGCTGCCAAGGAACGACGGTCGAAAATTAAGTTGTTGTATTGACAAATTTTATGTCAAAATCATATTACGATCGGATCACTATATCATATAGCTGCCATAGAACGATCGGTCCAAAATGATTTTGTTTTTCAAGATATCTTGACCAAGCTCGGCAATTATTAGTTTTACTATGCTCCTCATATATATGCAAAATCCTATTATGATCGGACCACTATATCATATAGCTGCCACAGGAACGATCGGTCGAAAATAAGTTGTTGTATGAAAAAACATTTTGTTTTTCAAGATATCTTGACTAAACTCCGCATTTATTAGCTTTACAATATTGCTCATATATATGCAAAATCCTATTAAGATCAGACCGCTATATCATATAGGTGCCATAGGAACGATCGGTCGAAAATTAAGTTTTGTATGATTTTGTTTTTCAAGATATCTTGACCAAGATATGCAAAATCCTATTAAGATCGGACCACTATATCATATAGCTGCCACAGGAACGATCGGTCGAAAATAAGTTGTTGTATGAAAAACATTTTGTTTTTCAAGATATCTTGACTAAACTCCGCAATTATTAGTTTTACTATGCTCCTCATATATATCGGTCGAAAATTAAGTTTTTGTATGATTTTGTTTTTCAAGATATCTTGACCAAGCTCGGCAATTATTAGTTTTACTATGCCCCTCATATATATGCAAAATCCTATTAAGATCGGACCACTATATCATACAGCTGCCATAGGAATGATCGGTCGAAAATTAGTTTTTTGTATGATTTTGTTTTCAGGATATCTTGACCAAACTCCGCATTTATTAGCTTTACTATACTGCTCATACATATGCAAAATCCTATTAAGATCGGACCGCTATATCATATAGCTGCCATAGGAACGATCGGTCGAAAATTAAGTTTTTGTATGATTTTGCTTTTCAAGATATCTTGACCAAGCTCGGAAATTATTAGTTTTACTATGCCCCTCATATATATGCAAAATCCTATTAAGATCGGACCACTATATCATACAGCTGCCATAGGAATGATCGGTCGAAAATTAAGTTTTTGTATGATTTTTTTTTCAGGATATCTTGACCAAACTCGGCAATTATTAGTTTTACTATGCTCCTCATATATATGCAAAATCCTATTAAGATCGGTCCACTATATCATATAGCTGCCACAGGAACGACCGGTCGAAAATTAAGTTGTTATATGAAAAAACATTTTGTTTTTCATGATATCTTGACCAAACTCCGCATTTATTAGTTTTACTATGCTCGTCATTTATATGCAAAATCCTATTAAGATCGGACCACTATCATATAGCTTCCATAGGAACGATCGGTCGCAAATAAGTTGTATGTAAAAACATTTTGTTTTCATGATATCTTGACCAAACTCCGCATTTATTAGCTTTACTATACTGCTCATACATATGCAAAATCCTATTAAGATCGGACCGCTATATCATATAGCTGCCATAAGAACGATCGGTCGAAAATTAAGTTTTTGTATGATTTTGTTTTTCAAGATATCTTGACCAAGCTCGGCAATTATTAGTTTTACTATGCTCGTCATTTATATGCAAAATCCTATTAAGATCGGAAAACTATATCATATAGCTGCTAAGGAACGACCGGTCGAAAATTAAGTTGTTGTATGGACAAATTTTATGTCAAAATCATATTACGATCGGATCACTATATCATATAGCTGCCATAGGAACGACGGTCGAAAATTAAGTGGTTATATGAAAAAAACATTTTGTTTTTCATGATATCTTGACCAAACTCGGCATTTATTAGTTTTACTATGCTCGTCATTTATATGCAAAATCCTATTAAGATCGGACCACTATATCATATAGCTTTCATAGGAACGATCGGTCGCAAATTAAGTTGTATGTAAAAACATTTTGTTTTTCAATTAGTTTTACTATACTCCTATATATATGCAAAATCCTATTAAGATCGGACCACTATATCATACAGCTGCCATAGGAATGATCGGTCGAAAATTAAGTTTTGTATGATTTTGTTTTCATGATATCTTGACCAAACTCGGCGTTTATTAGTTTTACTATGCTCCTCATATATATGCAAAATCCTATTAAGATCGGTCCACTATATCATATAGCTGCCACAGGAACGACCGGTCGAAAATTAAGTTGTTATATGAAAAAACATTTTGTTTTTCATGATATCTTGACCAAACTCCGCATTTATTAGTTTACTATGCTCGTCATTTATATGCAAAATCCTATTAAGATCGGACCACTATATCATATAGCTTCCATAGGAACGATCGGTCGCAAATTAAGTTGTATGTAAAAACATTTTGTTTTTCATGATATCTTGACCAAACTCCGCATTTATTAGCTTTACTATACTGCTCATACATATGCAAAATCCTATTAAGATCGGACCGCTATATCATATAGCTGCCATAAGAACGATCGGTCGAAAATTAAGTTTTTGTATGATTTTGTTTTTCAAGATATCTTGACCAAGCTCGGCAATTATTAGTTTTACTATGCTCGTCATTTATATGCAAAATCCTATTAAGATCGGAAAACTATATCATATAGCTGCTAAGGAACGACCGGTCGAAAATTAAGTTGTTGTATGGACAAATTTTATGTCAAAATCATATTAAGATCGGACCACTAAAAAAAATTAAGTTCTTGTATGAAAAAACATTTTGTTCTTCATGTTATCTTGACCAAACTCGGCATTTATTAGCTTTACTATACTGCTCATACATATGCAAAATCCTATTAAGATCGGACTACTAGATCATATAGCTGCCATAGGAACGATCAGTCGAAAATTAAGTTGTATGATATTGTTTTTCAAGATATCTTGACCAAACTCGGCAATTATTAGTTTTACTATGCTCCTCATATATATGCAATATGCTATTAAGATCGGACCACTATATCATACAGCTGCCATAGGAATGATCGGTCGAAAATTAAGTTTTTGTATGATTTGTTTTTCAAGATATCTTGACCAAATTCGGCAATTATTAGCTTTACTATACTCCTCATATATTTGCAAAATCCTGTTAAGATCGGACCACTATATCATACAGCTGCCATAGGATTGATCGGTCGAAAATTTAGTTTTGTATGAAAAAACATTTTGTTTTTCATGATATCTTGACCAAACCTCGGCATTTATTAGTTGTACTATGCTCCTCATACATATGCAAAATCCTATTAAGATCAGAATACTATATCATGTAGCTGCCATAGGAACGACTGGTCGAAAATTAAGTTTTTGTATGATTTTGTTTTTTTCAAGATATCTTGACCAAGCTCGGCAATTATTAGTTTACTATGCTCCTCATATATATGCAAAATCCTATTAAGATCGGACCACTATATCATATAGCTGCCACAGGAACGATCGGTCGAAAATAAGTTGTTGTATGAAAAAACATTTTGTTTTTCAAGATATCTTGACTAAACTCCGCATTTATTAGCTTTACAATATTGCTCATATATATGCAAAATCCTATTAAGATCAGACCGCTATATCATATAGGTGCCATAGGAACGATCGGTCGAAAATTAAATTTTGTATGATTTTGTTTTTCAAGATATCTTGACCATAATATGCAAAATCCTATTAAGATCGGACCACTATATCATATAGCTGCCACAGGAACGATCGGTCGAAAATAAGTTGTTGTATGAAAAAACATTTTGTTTTTCAAGATATCTTGACTAAACTCCGCAATTATTAGTTTTACTATGCTCCTCATATATATGCAAAATCCTATTAAGATCGGACCACTATATCATACAGCTGCCATAGGATTGATCGGTCGAAAATTAAGTTTTTGTATGAAAAAAATTTTGTTTTCATGATATCTTGACCAAACTCGGCATTTATTAGTTGTACTATGCTCCTCATACATATGCAAAATCCTATTAAGATCAATACTATATCATGTAGCTGCCATAGGAACGACTGGTCGAAAATTAAGTTGTATGAAAAAACATTTGTTTTTCAATTAATTTTACTATACTTCTCATATATAGGCAAAATCCTATTAAGATGGGACCATTATATCATATATCTGCCACAGGAACGATCGGTCGAAAATAAGTTGTTGTATGAAAAAACATTTTGTTTTTGACGATATCTTGACCAAACTCCGCATTTATTAGCTTTACTATACTGCTCATACATATGCAAAATCCTATTAAGATCGGACCGCTATATCATATAGCTGCCATAGGAACGATCGGTCGAAAATTAAGTTTTTGTATGATTTTGTATTTCAAGATATCTTGACCAAGCTCGGCAATTATTAGTTTTACTATGCTCCTCTATATATGCAAAATCATATTAAGATCGGACCACTATATCATATAGCTACCATAGGAACGATCAGTCGAAAATTATGTTATTGATTGAAAAAACATTTTGTTTTTCATGATATCTTGACCAAACTCCGCATTTATTAGCTTTACTATACTGCTCATACATATGCAAAATCCTATTAAGATCGGACCGCTATATCATATAGCTGCCATAGGAACGATCGGTCGAAAATTAAGTTTTTGTATGATTTTGTTTTTCAGGATATCTTGACCAAGCTCGGCAATTATTAGTTTTACTATGCCCCTCATATATATGCAAAATCCTATTAAGATCGGACCACTATATCATACAGCTGCCATAGGAATGATCGGTCGAAAATTAAGTTTTGTATGATTTTGTTTTTCAGGATATCTTGACCAAACTCCGCATTTATTAGCTTTACTATACTGCTCATACATATGCAAAATCCTATTAAGATCGGACCGCTATATCATATAGCTGCCATAGGAACGATCGGTCGAAAATTAAGTTTTTGTATGATTTTGCTTTCAAGATATCTTGACCAAGCTCGGAAATTATTAGTTTTACTATGCCCTCATATATATGCAAAATCCTATTAAGATCGGACCACTATATCATACAGCTGCCATAGGAATGATCGGTCGAAAATTAAGTTTTTGTATGATTTTGTTTTTCAGGATATCTTGACCAAACTCGGCAATTATTAGTTTTACTATGTCCTCATATATATGCAAAATCCTATTAAGATCGGTCCACTATATCATATAGCTGCCACAGGAACGACCGGTCGAAAATTAAGTTGTTATATGAAAAAACATTTTGTTTTTCATGATATCTTGACCAAACTCCGCATTTATTAGTTTTACTATGCTCGTCATTTATATGCAAAATCCTATTAAGATCGGACCACTATATCATATAGCTTCCATAGGAACGATCGGTCGCAAATTAAGTTGTATGTAAAAACATTTTGTTTTTCATGATATCTTGACCAAACTCCGCATTTATTAGCTTTACTATACTGCTCATACATATGCAAAATCCTATTAAGATCGGACCGCCATATCATATATCTGCCATAAGAACGATCGGTCGAAAATTAAGTTTTTGTATGATTGTTTTTCAAGATATCTTGACCAAGCTCGGCAATTATTAGTTTTACTATGCTCGTCATTTATATGCAAAATCCTATTAAGATCGGAAAACTATATCATATAGCTGCTAAGGAACGACCGGTCGAAAATTAAGTTGTTGTATGGACAAATTTTATGTCAAAATCATATTACGATCGGATCACTATATCATATAGCTGCCATAGGAACGACCGGTCGAAAATTAAGTGGTATATGAAAAAACATTTTGTTTTTCATGATATCTTGACCAAACTCGGCATTTATTAGTTTTACTATGCTCGTCATTTATATGCAAAATCCTATTAAGATCGGACCACTATATCATATAGCTTCCATAGGAACGATCGGTCGCAAATTAAGTTGTATGTAAAAACATTTTGTTTTTCAATTAATTTTACTATACTGCTCATATATATGCAAAATCCTATTAAGATCGGAAAACTATCATATAGCTGCCATAGGAACGACCGGTCGAAAATTAAGTTGTTGTATGGACAAATTTTATGTCAAAAACATATTAAGATCGGACCACTATATCATATAGCTGCCATAGGAATTACCGGTCGAAAATTAAGTTCTTGTATGAAAAAACATTTTGTTTTTCATGATATCTTGACCAAACTCGGCATTTATTAGTTTTACTATGCTCGTCATTATATGCAAAATCCTATTAAGATCGGACTACTAGATCATATAGCTGCCATAGGAACGATCGGTCGAAAATAAGTTGCTATATGAAAAAACATTTTGTTTTTCATGATATCTTGACCCAAACTCGGCATTTATTAGTTTTACTATGCTCGTCATTTATATGCAAAATCCTATTAAGATCGGACCGCTATATCATATAGCTGCCATAGGAACGATCGGTCGAAAATTAAGTTTTTGTATGATTTTGTTTTTCAAGATATCTTGACCAAGCTCGGCAATTATTAGTTTTACTATGCTCGTCATTTATATGCAAAATCCTATTAAGATCGGAAAACTATATCATATAGCTGCTAAGGAACGACCGGTCGAAAATTAAGTTGTTGTATGGACAAATTTTATGTCAAAATCATATTACGATCGGATCACTATATCATATAGCTGCCATAGGAACGACCGGTCGAAAACTAAGTTGTTATATGAAAAACATTTTGTTTTTCATGATATCTTGACCAAACTCGGCATTTATTAGTTTTACTATGCTCGTCATTTATATGCAAAATCCTATTAAGATCGGACCACTATATATATAGCTTCCATAGGAACGATCGGTCGCAAATTAAGTTGTATGTAAAAACATTTTGTTTTTCAATTAATTTTACTATACTGCTCATATATATGCAAAATCCTATTAAGATCGGAAAACTATATCATATAGCTGCCATAGGAAATACCGGTCGAAAATTAAGTTCTTGTATGAAAAAACATTTTGTTCTTCATGTTATCTTGACCAAACTCGGCATTTATTAGCTTTACTATACTGCTCATACATATGCAAAATCCTATTAAGATCGGACTACTAGATCATATAGCTGCCATAGGAACGACCGGTCGAAAATTAAGTTGTATAATATGGTTTTTCAAGATATCTTGACCAAACTCGGCAATATTAGTTTTACTATGCTCCTCATATATATGCAAAATGCTATTAAGATCGGACCACTATATCATACAGCTGCCATAGGAATGATCGGTCGAAAATTAAGTTTTTGTATGATTTTGTTTTCAAGATATCTTGACCAAACTCGGCAATTATTAGCTTTACTATACTCCTCATATATTTGCAAAATCCTGTTAAGATCGGACCACTATATCATACAGCTGCCATAGGATTGATCGGTCGAAAATTAAGTTTTTGTATGAAAAACATTTTGTTTTTCATGATATCTTGACCAAACTCGGCATTTATTAGCTTTACTATACTCCTCATATATTTGCAAAATCCTGTTAAGATCGGACCGCTATATCATATAGCTGCCATAGGAACGATCGGTCGAAAATTAAGTTTTGTATGATTTTGTTTTCAAGATACCTTGACCAAGCTCGGCAATTATTAGTTTTACTATGCTCCTCATATATATGCAAAATCCTAAGATCGGACCACTATATCATACAGCTGCCATAGGAATGATCGGTCGAAAATTAAGTTTTTGTATGATTTTGTTTTTCAGGATATCTTGACCAAACTCGGCAAATTATTAGTTTTACTATGCTCCTCATATATATGCAAAATCCTATTAAGATCGGTCCACTATATCATATAGCTGCCACAGGAACGATCGGTCGAAAATAAGTTGTTGTATGAAAAAACATTTTGTTTTTTAAGATATCTTGACCAAACTCCGCATTTATTAGCTTTACTATACTGCTCATATATATGCAAAATCCTATAAGATCGGAAAACTATATCATATAGCTGCTAAGGAACGACCGGTCGAAAATTAAGTTGTTGTATGGACAAATTATATGTCAAAATCATATTACGATCGGATCAGTCGAAAATTATGTTATTGATTGAAAAAACATTTGTTTTCATGATATCTTGACCAAACTCCGCATTTATTAGCTTTACTATACTGCTCATACATATGCAAAATCCTATTAAGATCGGACCGCTATATCATATAGCTGCCATAGGAACGATCGGTCGAAAATTAAGTTTTTGTATGATTTTGTTTTTCAAGATATCTTGACCAAGCTCGGCAATTATTAGTTTTACTATGCCCTCATATATATGCAAAATCCTATTAAGATCGGACCACTATATCATACAGCTGCCATAGGAATGATCGGTCGAAAATTAAGTTTTTGTATGATTTTGTTTTTCAGGATATCTTGACCAAACTCGGCAATTATTAGTTTTACTATGCTCCTCATATATATGCAAAATCCTATTAAGATCGGACCACTATATCATATAGCTGCCACAGGAACGATCGGTCGAAAATTATGTTATTGAATGAAAAAACATTTTGTTTTTCATGATATCTTGACCAAACTCCGCATTTATTAGCTTTACTATACTGCTCATACATATGCAAAATCCTATTAAGATCGGACTACTAGATCATATAGCTGCCATAGGAACGATCGGTCGAAAATAAGTTGCTATATGAAAAAACATTTTGTTTTGCATGATATCTTGACCAAACTCCGCATTTATTAGCTTTACTATATTGCTCATATATATGCAAAATCCTATTAAGATCGGACCACTATATCATATAGCTACCATAGGAACGATCAGTCGAAAATTATGTTATTGATTGAAAAACATTTTGTTTTTCATGATTTCTTGACCAAACTCCGCATTTATTAGCTTTACTATACTGCTCATACATATGCAAAATCCTATTAAGATCGGACCGCTATATCATATAGCTGCCATAGGAACGATCGGTCGAAAATTAAGTTTTTGTATGATTTTGTTTTTCAAGATATCTTGACCAAGCTCGGCAATTATTAGTTTTACTATGCCCCTCATATATATGCAAAATCCTATTAAGATCGGACCACTATATCATACAGCTGCCATAGGAATGATCGGTCGAAAATTAAGTTTTTGTATGATTTTGTTTTTCAGGATATCTTGACCAAACTCGGCAATTATTAGTTTTACTATGCTCCTCATATATATGCAAAATCCTATTAAGATCGGTCCACTATATCATATAGCTGCCACAGGAACGATCGGTCGAAAATAAGTTGTTGTATGAAAAAACATTTTGTTTTTAAGATATCTTGACCAAACTCCGCATTTATTAGCTTTACTATATGCTCATATATATGCAAAATCCTATTAAGATCGGACCACTATATCATATAGCTACCATAGGAACGATCAGTCGAAAATTATGTTATTGATTGAAAAAAACATTTTGTTTTTCATGATATCTTGACCAAACTCCGCATTTATTAGCTTTACTATACTGCTCATATATATGCAAAATCCTATTAAGATCGGAAAACTATATCATATAGCTGCTAAGGAACGACCTGTCGAAAATTAAGTTGTTGTATGGACAAATTTTATGTCAAAATCATATTACGATCGGATCAATATATCATATAGCTGCCATAGGAACGATCGGTCGAAAATTAAGTTGTTGTATGAAAAAACATTTTGTTTTTCATGATATCTTGACCAAACTCGGCATTTATTAGTTTTACTATGCTCGTCATTTATATGCAAAATCCTATTAAGATCGGACCACTATATCATATAGCTTCCATGGGAACGATCGGTCGCAAATTAAGTTGTATGTAAAAACATTTTGTTTTTCAATTAATTTTACTATACTGCTCATATATATGCAAAATCCTATTAAGATCGGAAAACTATATCATATAGCTGCCATAGGAACGACCGGTCGAAAATTAAGTTGTTGTATGGACAAATTTTATGTCAAAATCATATTAAGATCGGACCACTATATCATATAGCTGCCATAGGAAATACCGGTCGAAAATTAAGTTCTTGTATGTAAAAACATTTTGTTCTTCATGTTATCTTGACCAAACTCGGCATTTATTAGCTTTACTATACTGCTCATACATATGCAAAATCCTATTAAGATCGGACTACTAGATCATATAGCTGCCATAGGAACGACCGGTCGAAAATTAAGTTGTATGATATTGTTTTTCAAGATATCTTGACCAAACTCGGCAATTATTAGTTTTACTATGCTCCTCATATATATGCAAAATGCTATTAAGATCGGACCACTATATCATACAGCTGCCATAGGAATGATCGGTCGAAAATAAGTTTTTGTATGATTTTGTTTTTCAAGATATCTTGACCAAACTCGGCAATTATTAGCTTTACTATACTCCTCATATATTTGCAAAATCCTGTTAAGATCGGACCACTATATCATACAGCTGCCATAGGATTGATCGGTCGAAAATTAAGTTTTGTATGAAAAAACATTTTGTTTTTCATGATATCTTGACCAAACTCGGCATTTATTAGCTTTACTATACTCCTCATATATTTCCAAAATCCTGTTAAGATCGGACCGCTATATCATATAGCTGCCATAGGAACGATCGGTCGAAAATTAAGTTTTTGTATGATTTTGTTTTTCAAGATATCTTGACCAAGCTCGGCAATTATTAGTTTTACTATGCTCCTCATATATATGCAAAATCCTATTAAGATCGGACCACTATATCATATAGCTACCATAGGAACGATCAGTCGAAAATTATGTTATTGATTGAAAAAACATTTTGTTTTTCATGATATCTTGACCAAACTCCGCATTTATTAGCTTTACTATACTGCTCATACATATGCAAAATACTATTAAGATCGGACCGCTATATCATATAGCTGCCATAGGAACGATCGGTCGAAAATTAAGTTTTTGTATGATTTTGTTTTTCAAGATATCTTGACCAAGCTCGGCAATTATTAGTTTTACTATGCCCCTCATATATATGCAAAATCTTATTAAGATCGGACCACTATATCATACAGCTGCCATAGGAATGATCGGTCGAAAATTAAGTTTTTGTATGATTTTGTTTTTCAGGATATCTTGACCAAACTCGGCAATTATTAGTTTTACTATGCTCCTCATATATATGCAAAATCCTATTAAGATCGGACCACTATATCATATAGCTGCCACAGGAACGATCGGTCGAAAATTATGTTATTGAATGAAAAAACATTTTGTTTTTCATGATATCTTGACCAAACTCCGCATTTATTAGCTTTACTATACTGCTCATACATATGCAAAATCCTATTAAGATCGGACTACTAGATCATATAGCTGCCATAGGAACGATCGGTCGAAAATAAGTTGCTATATGAAAAAACATTTTGTTTTGCATGATATCTTGACCAAACTCCGCATTTATTAGCTTTACTATATTGCTCATATATATGCAAAATCCTATTAAGATCGGACCACTATATCATATAGCTACCAAAGGAACGATCAGTCGAAAATTATGTTATTGATTGAAAAAACATTTTGTTTTTCATGATATCTTGACCAAACTCCGCATTTATTAGCTTTACTATACTGCTCATACATATGCAAAATCCTATTAAGATCGGACCGCTGTATCATATAGCTGCCATAGGAACGATCGGTTGAAAATTAAGTTTTTGTATGATTTTGTTTTTCATGATATCTTGACCAAGCTCGGCAATTATTAGTTTTACTATGCCCCTCATATATATGCAAAATCCTATTAAGATCGGACCACTATATCATATAGCTGCCACAGGAACGATCGGTCGAAAATAAGTTGTTGTATGAAAAAACATTTTGTTTTTCAAGATATCTTGACTAAACTCCGCATTTATTAGCTTTACTATACTGCTCATACATATGCAAAATCCTATTAAGATCGGACCGCTATATCATATAGCTGCCATAGGAACGATCGGTCGAAAATTAAGTTTTTGTATGATTTTGTTTTTCAAGATATCTTGACCAAGCTCGGCAATTATTAGTTTTACTATGCCCCTCATATTTATGCAAAATCCTATTAAGATCGGACCACTATATCATATAGCTGCCACAGGAACGATCGGTCGAAAATAAATTGTTGTACGAAAAAACATTTTGTTTTTCAAGATATCTTGACTAAACTCCGCATTTATTAGCTTTACTATACTGCTCATACATATGCAAAATCCTATTAAGATCGGACCGCTATATCATGTAGCTGCCATAGGAACGACTGGTCGAAAATTAAGTTGTATGAAAAAACATTTTGTTTTTCAATTAATTTTACTATACTTCTCATATATAGGCAAAATCCTATTAAGATGGGACCATTAATCATATATCTGCCACAGGAACGATCGGTCGAAAATAAGTTGTTGTATGAAAAAACATTTTGTTTTTCATGATATCTTGACCAAACTCCGCATTTATTAGCTTTACTATACTGCTCATACATATGCAAAATCCTATTAAGATCGGACCGCTATATTATATAGCTGCCATAGGAACGATCGGTCGAAAACTAAGTTTTTGTATGATTTTGTTTTTCAAGATATCTTGACCAAGCTCGGCAATTATTAGTTTTACTATGCCCCTCATATATATGCAAAATCCTATTAAGATCGGACCACTATATCATACAGCTGCCATAGGAATGATCGGTCGAAAATTAAGTTTTTGTATGGTTTTGTTTTTCAAGATATCTTGACCAAACTCGGCAATTATTAGTTTTACTATGCTCCTCATATATATGCAAAATCCTATTAAGATCGGTCCACTATATCATATAGCTGCCACAGGAACGATCGGTCGAAAATAAGTTGTTGTATGAAAAAACATTTTGTTTTTTAAGATATCTTGACCAAACTCCGCATTTATTAGCTTTACTATACTGCTCATATATATGCAAAATCCTATTAAGATCGGACCACTATATCATATAGCTACCATAGGAACGATCAGTCGAAAATTATGTTATTGATTGAAAAAACATTTTGTTTTTCATGATATCTTGACCAAACTCCGCATTTATTAGCTTTACTATACTGCTCATACATATGCAAAATCCTATTAAGATCGGACCGCTATATCATATAGCTGCCATAGGAACGATCGGTCGAAAATTAAGTTTTTGTATGATTTTGCTTTTCAAGATATCTTGACCAAGCTCGGAAATTATTAGTTTTACTATGCCCCTCATATATATGCAAAATCCTATTAAGATCGGACCACTATATCATACAGCTGCCATAGGAATTATCGGTCGAAAATTAAGTTTTTGTATGATTTTGTTTTTCAGGATATCTTGACCAAACTCGGCAATTATTAGTTTTACTATGCTCCTCATATATATGCAAAATCCTATTAAGATCGGTCCACTATATCATATAGCTGCCACAGGAACGATCGGTCGAAAATAAGTTGTTGTATGAAAAAACATTTTGTTTTTTAAGATATCTTGACCAAACTCCGCATTTATTAGCTTTACTATACTGCTCATATATATGCAAAATCCTATTAAGATCGGAAAACTATATCATATAGCTGCTAAGGAACGACCGGTCGAAAATTAAGTTGTTGTATGGACAAATTTTATGTCAAAATCATATTACGATCGGATCACTATATCATATAGCTGCCATAGGAACGATCGGTCGAAAATAAAGTTGTTGTATGAAAAAACATTTTGTTTTCATGATATCTGACCAAACTCGGCATTTATTAGTTTTACTATGCTCGTCATTTATATGCAAAATCCTATTAAGATCGGACCACTATATCATATAGCTTCCATAGGAACGATCGGTCGCAAATTAAGTTGTATGTAAAAACATTTGTTTTTCAATTAATTTTACTATACTGCTCATATATATGCAAAATCCTATTAAGATCGGAAAACTATATCATATAGCTGCCATAGGAACGACCGGTCGAAAATTAAGTTGTTGTATGGACAAATTTTATGTCAAAATCATATTAAGTTCGGACCACTATATCATATAGCTGCCATAGGAAATACGGTCGAAAATTAAGTTCTTGTATGAAAAAACATTTTGTTCTTCATGTTATCTTGACCAAACTCGGCATTTATTAGCTTTACTATACTGCTCATACATATGCAAAATCCCATTAAGATCGGACTACTAGATCATATAGCTGCCATAGGAACGACCGGTCGAAAATTAAGTTGTATGATATTGTTTTTCAAGATATCTTGACCAAACTCGGCAATTATTAGTTTTACTATGCTCCTCATATATATGCAAAATGCTATTAAGATCGGACCACTATATCATACAGCTGCCATAGGAATGATCGGTCGAAAATTAAGTTTTTGTATGATTTTGTTTTTCAAGATATCTTGACCAAACTCGGCAATTATTAGCTTTACTATACTCCTCATATATTTGCAAAATCCTGTTAAGATCGGACCACTATATCATACAGCTGCCATAGGATTGATCGGTCGAAAATTAAGTTTTTGTATGAAAAAACATTTTGTTTTTCATGATATCTTGACCAAACTCGGCATTTATTAGCTTTACTATACTCCTCATATATTTGCAAAATCCTGTTAAGATCGGACCGCTATATCATATAGCTGCCATAGGAACGTTCGGTCGAAAATTAAGTTTTTGTATGATTTTGTTTTCAAGATATCTTGACCAAGCTCGCCAATTATTAGTTTTACTATGCTCCTCATATTATGCAAAATCCTATTAAGATCGGACCACTATATCATATAGCTACCATAGGAACGATCAGTCGAAATTATGTTATTGATTGAAAAAACATTTTGTTTTTCAGGATATCTTGACCAAACTCGGCAATTATTAGTTTTACTATGCTCCTCATATATATGCAAAATCCTATTAAGATCGGACCACTATATCATATAGCTGCCACAGGAACGATCGGTCGAAAATTATGTTATTGATTGAAAAAACATTTTGTTTTTCATGATATCTTGACCAAACTCCGCACTTATTAGCTTTACTATACTGCTCATACATATGCAAAGTCCTATTAAGATCGGACTACTAGATCATATAGCTGCCATAGGAACGATCGGTCGAAAATAAGTTGCTATATGAAAAAACATTTTGTTTTGCATGATATCTTGACCAAACTCCGCATTTATTAGCTTTACTATATTGCTCATATATGCAAAATCTATTAAGATCGGACCACTATATCATATAGCTACCATAGGAACGATCAGTCGAAAATTATGTTATTGATTGAAAAAACATTTTGTTTTTCATGATATCTTGACCAAACTCCGCATTTATTAGCTTTACTATACTGCTCATACATATGCAAAATCCTATTAAGATCGGACCGCTATATCATATAGCTGCCATAGGAACGATCGGTCGAAAATTAAGTTTTGTATGAAAAAACATTTGTTTTCATGATATCTTGACCAAGCTCGGCAATATTAGTTTTACTATGCCCCTCATATATATGCAAAATCCTATTAAGATCGGACCACTATATCATATAGCTGCCACAGGAACGATCGGTCGAAAATAAGTTGTTGTATGAAAAACATTTTGTTTTTCAAGATATCTTGACTAAACTCCGCATTTATTAGCTTTACTATACTGCTCATACATATGCAAAATCCTATTAAGATCGGACCGCTATATCATATAGCTGCCATAGGAACGATCGGTCGAAAATTAAGTTTTTGTATGATTTTGTTTTTCAAGATATCTTGACCAAGCTCGGCAATTATTAGTTTTACTATGCCCCTCATATATATGCAAAATCCTATAAGATCGGACCAATATATCATATAGCTGCCACAGGAACGATCGGTCGAAAATAAATTGTTGTATGAAAAAACATTTTGTTTTTCAAGATATTTTGACTAAACTCCGCATTTATTAGCTTTACTATACTGCTCATACATATGCAAAATCCTATTAAGATCGGACCGCTATATCATGTAGCTGCCATAGGAACGACTGGTCGAAAATTAAGTTGTATGAAAAAACATTTGTTTTTCAATTAATTTTACTATACTTCTCATATATAGGCAAAATCCTATTAAGATGGGACCATTATATCATATATCTGCCACAGGAACGATCGGTCGAAAATAAGTTGTTGTATGAAAAAACATTTTGTTTTTGACGATATCTTGACCAAACTCCGCATTTATTAGCTTTACTATACTGCTCATACATATGCAAAATCCTATTAAGATCGGACCGCTATATCATATAGCTGCCATAGGAACGATCGGTCGAAAATTAAGTTTTGTATGATTTTGTTTTTCAAGATATCTGACCAAGCTCGGCAATTATTAGTTTTACTATGCCCCTCATATATATGCAAAATCCTATTAAGATCGGACCACTATATATACAGCTGCCATAGGAATGATCGGTCGAAAATTAAGTTTTTGTATGATTTTGTTTTTCAGGATATCTTGACCAAGCTCGGCAATTATTAGTTTTACTATGCTCCTCATATATATGCAAAATCCTGTTAAGATCGGACCACTATATCATATAGCTGCCACAGGAACGATCGGTCGAAAATAAGTTGTTGTATGAAAAAACATTTTGTTTTTCAAGATATCTTGACTAAACTCCGCATTTATTAGCTTTACTATACTGCTCATACATATGCAAAATCCTATTAAGATCGGACCGCTATATCATATAGCTGCCATAGGAACGATCGGTCGAAAATTAAGTTTTGTATGATTTTGTTTTTCAAGATATCTTGACCAAGCTCGGCAATTATTAGTTTTACTATGCTCCTCATATATATGCAAAATCCTATTAAGATCGGACCACTATATCATACAGCTGCCATAGGATTGATCGGTCGAAAATTAGTTTTTGTATGAAAAAACATTTTGTTTTTCATGATATCTTGACCAAACTCGGCATTTATTAGTTGTACTATGCTCCTCATACATATGCAAAATCCTATTAAGATCAGAATACTATATCATGTAGCTGCCATAGGAACGACTGGTCGAAAATTAAGTTGTATGAAAAAACATGTTTTTCAATTAATTTTACTATACTTCTCATATATAGGCAAAATCCTATTAAGATGGGACCATTATATCATATATCTGCCACAGGAACGATCGGTCGAAAATAAGTTGTTGTATGAAAAAACATTTTGTTTTTGACGATATATTGACCGAACTCCGCATTTATTAGCTTTACTATACTGCTCTACATATGCAAAATCCTATTAAGATCGGACCGCTATATCATATAGCTGCCATAGGAACGATCGGTCGAAAATTAAGTTTTTGTATGATTTTGTTTTTCAAGATATCTTGACCAAGCTCGGCAATTATTAGTTTTACTATGCCCTTCATATATATGCAAAATCCTATTAAGATCAGAATGCTATATCATGTAGCTGCCATAGGAACGACTGGTCGAAAATTAAGTTGTATGAAAAAACATTTTGTTTTTCAATTAATTTTACTATACTTCTCATATATAGGCAAAATCCTATTAAGATGGGACCATTATATCATATATCTGCCACAGGAACGATCGGTCGAAAATAAGTTGTTGTATGAAAAAACATTTTGTTTTTGACGATATATTGACCGAACTCCGCATTTATTAGCTTTACTATACTGCTCATACATATGCAAAATCCTATTAAGATCGGACCGCTATATCATATAGCTGCCATAGGAACGATCGGTCGAAAATTAAGTTTTGTATGATTTTGTTTTTCAAGATATCTTGACCAAACTCGGCAATTATTAGCTTTACTATACTCCTCATATATTTGCAAAATCCTGTTAAGATCGGACCACTATATCATACAGCTGCCATAGGATTGATCGGTCGAAAATTAAGTTTTTGTATGAAAAAACATTTTGTTTTTCATGATATCTTGACCAAACTCGGCATTTATTAGCTTTACTATACTCCTCATATATTTGCAAAATCCTGTTAAGATCGGACCGCTATATCATATAGCTGCCATAGGAACGTTCGGTCGAAAATTAAGTTTTGTATGATTTTGTTTTTCAAGATATCTTGACCAAGCTCGCCAATTATTAGTTTTACTATGCTCCTCATATATATGCAAAATCCTATTAAGATCGGACACTATATCATATAGCTACCATAGGAACGATCAGTCGAAAATTATGTTATTGATTGAAAAAACATTTTGTTTTTCAGGATATCTTGACCAAACTCGGCAATTATTAGTTTTACTATGCTCCTCATATATATGCAAAATCCTATTAAGATCGGACCACTATATCATATAGCTGCCACAGGAACGATCGGTCGAAAATTATGTTATTGATTGAAAAAACATTTTGTTTTTCATGATATCTTGACCAAACTCCGCACTTATTAGCTTTACTATACTGCTCATACATATGCAAAGTCCTATTAAGATCGGACTACTAGATCATATAGCTGCCATAGGAACGATCGGTCGAAAATAAGTTGCTATATGAAAAAACATTTTGTTTGCATGATATCTTGACCAAACTCCGCATTTATTAGCTTTACTATATTGCTCATATATATGCAAAATCCTATTAAGATCGGACCACTATATCATATAGCTACCATAGGAACGATCAGTCGAAAATTATGTTTTGATTGAAAAAACATTTTGTTTTTCATGATATCTTGACCAAACTCCGCATTTATTAGCTTTACTATACTGCTCATACATATGCAAAATCCTATTAAGATCGGACCGCTATATCATATAGCTGCCATAGGAACGATCGGTTGAAAATTAAGTTTTTGTATGATTTTGTTTTTCAAGATATCTTGACCAAGCTCGGCAATTATTAGTTTTACTATGCCCCTCATATATGCAAAATCCTATTAAGATCGGACCACTATATCATATAGCTGCCACAGGAACGATCGGTCGAAAATAAGTTGTTGTATGAAAAAACATTTTGTTTTTCAAGATATCTTGACTAAACTCCGCATTTATTAGCTTTACTATACTGCTCATACATATGCAAAATCCTATTAAGATCGGACCGCTATATCATATAGCTGCCATAGGAACGATCGGTCGAAAATTAAGTTTTTGTATGATTTTGTTTTCAAGATATCTTGACCAAGCTCGGCAATTATTAGTTTTACTATGCCCCTCATATATATGCAAAATCCTATTAAGATCGGACCAATATATCATATAGCTGCCACAGGAACGATCGGTCGAAAATAAATTGTTGTATGAAAAAACATTTTGTTTTTCAAGATATTTTGACTAAACTCCGCATTTATTAGCTTTACTATACTGCTCATACATATGCAAAATCCTATTAAGATCGGACCGCTATATCATGTAGCTGCCATAGGAACGACTGGTCGAAAATTAAGTTGTATGAAAAACATTTTGTTTTTCAATTAATTTTACTATACTTCTCATATATAGGCAAAATCCTATTAAGATGGGACCATTATATCATATATCTGCCACAGGAACGATCGGTCGAAAATAAGTTGTTGTATGAAAAAACATTTTGTTTTTGACGATATCTTGACCAAACTCCGCATTTATTAGCTTTACTATACTGCTCATACATATGCAAAATCCTATTAAGATCGGACCGCTATATCATATAGCTGCCATAGGAACGATCGGTCGAAAATTAAGTTTTTGTATGATTTTGTTTTTCAAGATATCTTGACCAAGCTCGGCAATTATTAGTTTTACTATGCCCCTCATATATATGCAAAATCCTATTAAGATCGGACCACTATATCATACAGCTGCCATAGGAATGATCGGTCGAAAATTAAGTTTTTGTATGATTTTGTTTTTCAGGATATCTTGACCAAGCTCGGCAATTATTAGTTTTACTATGCTCCTCATATATATGCAAAATCCTGTTAAGATCGGACCACTATATCATATAGCTGCCACAGGAACGATCGGTCGAAAATAAGTTTGTTGTATGAAAAAACATTTTGTTTTTCAAGATATCTTGACTAAACTCCGCATTTATTAGCTTTACTATACTGCTCATACATATGCAAAATCCTATTAAGATCGGACCGCTATATCATATAGCTGCCATAGGAACGATCGGTCGAAAATTAAGTTTTTGTATGATTTTGTTTTTCAAGATATCTTGACCAAGCTCGGCAATTATTAGTTTTACTATGCTCCTCATATATATGCAAAATCCTATTAAGATCGGACCACTATATCATACAGCTGCCATAGGATTGATCGGTCGAAAATTAAGTTTTTGTATGAAAAAACATTTTGTTTTTCATGATATCTTGACCAAACTCGGCATTTATTAGTTGTACTATGCTCCTCATACATATGCAAAATCCTATTAAGATCAGAATACTATATCATGTAGCTGCCATAGGAACGACTGGTCGAAAATTAAGTTGTATGAAAAAACATGTTTTTCAATTAATTTACTATACTTCTCATATATAGGCAAAATCCTATTAAGATGGGACCATTATATCATATATCTGCCACAGGAACGATCGGTCGAAAATAAGTTGTTGTATGAAAAAACATTTTGTTTTTGACGATATATTGACCGAACTCCGCATTTATTAGCTTTACTATACTGCTCATACATATGCAAAATCCTATTAAGATCGGACCGCTATATCATATAGCTGCCATAGGAACGATCGGTCGAAAATTAAGTTTTTGTATGATTTTGTTTTCAAGATATCTTGACCAAGCTCGGCAATTATTAGTTTACTATGCCCTTCATATATATGCAAAATCCTATTAAGATCAGAATGCTATATCATGTAGCTGCCATAGGAACGACTGGTCGAAAATTAAGTTGTATGAAAAAACATTTTGTTTTTCAATTAATTTTACTATACTTCTCATATATAGGCAAAATCCTATTAAGATGGGACCATTATATCATATATCTGCCACAGGAACGATCGGTCGAAAATAAGTTGTTGTATGAAAAAACATTTTGTTTTTGACGATATATTGACCGAACTCCGCATTTATTAGCTTTACTATACTGCTCATACATATGCAAAATCCTATTAAGATCGGACCGCTATATCATATAGCTGCCATAGGAACGATCGGTCGAAAATTAAGTTTTTGTATGATTTTGTTTTTCAAGATATCTTGACCAAGCTCGGCAATTATTAGTTTTACTATGCTCCTCATATATATGCAAAATCCTATTAAGATCGGACCACTATATCATACAGCTGCCATAGGATTGATCGGTCGAAAATTAAGTTTTTGTATGAAAAAACATTTTGTTTTTCATGATATCTTGACCAAACTCGGCATTTATTAGTTGTACTATGCTCCTCATACATATGCAAAATCCTATTAAGATCAGAATACTATATCATGTAGCTGCCATAGGAACGACTGGTCGAAAATTAAGTTGTATGAAAAAACATGTTTTCAATTAATTTACTATACTTCTCATATATAGGCAAAATCCTATTAAGATGGGACCATTATATCATATAGCTACCATAGGAACGATCAGTCGAAAATTATGTTATTGATTGAAAAAACATTTTGTTTTTCATGATATCTTGACCAAACTCCGCATTTATTAGCTTTACTATACTGCTCATACATATGCAAAATCCTATTAAGATCGGACCGCTATATCATATAGCTGCCATAGGAACGATCGGTCGAAAATTAAGTTTTTGTATGATTTTGTTTTTCAAGATATCTTGACCAAGCTCGGCAATTATCAGTTTTACTATGCCCTTCATATATATGCAAAATCCTATTAAGATCAGAATACTATATCATGTAGCTGCCATAGGAACGACTGGTCGAAAATTAAGTTGTATGAAAAAACATTTTGTTTTCAATTAATTTTACTATACTTCTCATATATAGGCAAAATCCTATTAAGATGTTACCATTATATCATATATCTGCCACAGGAACGATCGGTCGAAAATAAGTTGTTGTATGAAAAAACATTTTGTTTTTGACGATATCTTGACCAAACTCCGCATTTATTAGCTTTACTATACTGCTCATACATATGCAAAATCCTATTAAGATCGGACCGCTATATCATATAGCTGCCATAGGAACGATCGGTCGAAAATTAAGTTTTTGTATGATTTTGTTTTTCAAGATATCTTGACCAAGCTCGGCAATTATTAGTTTTACTATGCTCCTCATATATATGCAAAATCCTATTAAGATCGGACCACTATATCATATAGCTACCATAGGAACGATCAGTCGAAAATTATGTTATTGATTGAAAAAACATTTTGTTTTTCATGATATCTTGACCAAACTCCGCATTTATTAGCTTTACTATACTGCTCATACATATGCAAAATCCTATTAAGATCGGACCGCTATATCATATAGCTGCCATAGGAACGATCGGTCGAAAATTAAGTTTTTGTATGATTTTGTTTTTCAAGATATCTTGACCAAGCTCGGCAATTATTAGTTTTACTATGCCCCTCATATATATGCAAAATCCTATTAAGATCGGACCACTATATCATACAGCTGCCATAGGAATGATCGGTCGAAAATTAAGTTTTTGTATGATTTTGTTTTTCAGGATATCTTGACCAAACTCGGCAATTATTAGTTTTACTATGCTCCTCATATATATGCAAAATCCTATTAAGATCGGTCCACTATATCATATAGCTGCCAAAGGAACGATCGGTCGTAAATAAGTTGTTGTATGAAAAAACATTTTGTTTTTTAAGATATCTTGACCAAACTCCGCATTTATTAGCTTTACTATACTGCTCATATATATGCAAAATCCTATTAAGATCGGAAAACTATATCATATAGCTGCTAAGGAACGACCGGTCGAAAATTAAGTTGTTGTATGGACAAATTTTATGTCAAATCATATTACGATCGGATCACTATATCATATAGCTGTCATAGGAACGATCGGTCGAAAATTAAGTGTTGTATGAAAAAACATTTTGTTTTTCATGATATCTTGACCAAACTCGGCATTTATTAGTTTTACTATGCTCGTCATATATATGCAAAATCCTATTAAGATCGGACCACTATATCATATAGCTTCCATAAGAACGATCGGTCGCAAATTAAGTTGTATGTAAAAACATTTTGTTTTTCAATTAATTTTACTATACTGCTCATATATATGCAAAATCCTATTAAGATCGGAAAACTATATCATATTGCTGCCATAGGAACGACCGGTCGAAATTAAGTTGTTGTATGGACAAATTTTATGTCAAAATCATATTACGATCGGATCACTATATCATATAGCTGCCATAGGATTGATCGGTCGAAAATTAAGTTTTTGTATGAAAAAACATTTTGTTTTTATGATATCTTGACCAAACTCGGCATTTATTAGTTGTACTATGCTCCTCATACATATTCAAAATCCTATTAAGATCAGAATACTATATCATGTAGCTGCCATAGGAACGACTGGTCGAAAATTAAGTTTTTGTATGATTTTGTTTTTCAAGATATCTTGACCAAGCTCGGCAATATTAGTTTTACTATGCTCCTCATATATATGCAAAATCCTATAAGATCGGACTACTAGATCATATAGCTGCCATAGGAACGATCGGTCGAAAATAAGTTGCTATATGAAAAAACATTTTGTTTTGCATGATATCTTGACCAAAAAAACATTTTGTTTTCATAATATCTTGACCAAACTCGGCGTTTATTAGTTTTACTATACTCCTCATATATATGCAAAATCCTTTTAAGATCGGACCACTATATCATATAGCTTCCATAGGAACGATCGGTCGAAAATTAAGTTGTATGAAAAAACATTTTGTTTTCATGATATCTTGACCAAACTCGGCGTTTATTAGTTTTACTATACTCCTCATATATTTGCAAGATCCTATTAAGATCGGACTACTATATCATATAGCTGCCATAGGAATGCTCGGCCGAAAATTGAGTTCTTGTATGAAAAAACATTTCGTTTTCAAGATATCTTGACCAAACTCGGCATTTATTAGTTTTACTATGCTCGTCATATATATGCAAATCCTATTAAGATCGGACCATTATATCATATAGCTTCCATAGGAACGATCGGTCGAAAATAAGTTGTTGAATAAAAAAACATTTGTTTTTCAAGATATCTTGACTAAACTCCGCATTTATTAGCTTTACTATACTGCTCATACATATGCAAAATCCTATTAAGATCGGACCACTATATCATATAGCTTCCATAGGAACGATCGGTCGCAAATTAAGTTGTATGAAAAAACATTTTGTTTTCATGATATCTTGACCAAACTCGGCGTTTATTAGTTTTACTATACTCCTCATATATTTGCAAGATCCTATTAAGATCGGACTACTATATCATATAGCTGCCATAGGAATGCTCGGTCGAAAATTAAGTTCTTGTATGAAAAAACATTTCGTTTTTCAAGATATCTTGACTAAACTCCGCATTTATTAGTTGTACTATGCTCCTCATACATATGCAAAATCCTATTAAGATCAGAATACTATATCATGTAGCTGCCATAGGAACGACTGGTCGAAAATTAAGTTTTTGTATGACTTTGTTTTTCAAGATATCTTGACCAAACTCGGCATTTATTAGTTGTACTATGCTCCTCATACATATGCAAAATCCTATTAAGATCAGAATACTATATCATGTAGCTGCCATAGGAACGACTGGTCGAAAATTAAGTTGTATGAAAAACATTTTGTTTTTCAATTAATTTTACTATCCTTCTCATATATAGGCAAAATCCTATTAAGATGGGACCATTATATCATATATCTGCCACAGGAACGATCGGTCGAAAATAAGTTGTTGTATGAAAAAACATTTTGTTTTTGACGATATCTTGACCAAACTCCGCATTTATTAGCTTTACTATACTGCTCATACATATGCAAAATCCTATTAAGATCGGACCGCTATATCATATAGCTGCCATAGGAACGATCGGTCGAAAATTAAGTTTTTGTATGATTTTGTTTTTCAAGATATCTTGACCAAGCTCGGCAATTATTAGTTTACTATGCTCCTCATATATATGCAAAATCCTATTAAGATCGGACCACTATATCATACAGCTGCCATAGCATTGATCGGTCGAAAATTAAGTTTTTGTATGAAAAACATTTTGTTTTTCATGATATCTTGACCAAACTCGGCATTTATTAGTTGTACTATGCTCCTCATACATATGCGAAATCCTATTAAGATCAGAATACTATATCATGTAGATGCCATAGGAACGACTGGTCGAAAATTAAGTTGTATGAAAAAACATTTTGTTTTTCAATTAATTTTACTATACTTCTCATATATAGGCAAAATCCTATTAAGATGGGACCATTATATCATATATCTGCCACAGGAACGATCGGTCGAAAATAAGTTGTTGTATGAAAAAACATTTTGTTTTTGACGATATCTTGACCAAACTCCGCATTTATTAGCTTTACTATACTGCTCATACATATGCAAAATCCTATTAAGATCGGACCGCTATATCATATAGCTGCCATAGGAACGATCGGTCGAAAATTAAGTTTTTGTATGATTTTGTTTTTCAAGATATCTTGACCAAGCTCGGCAATTATTAGTTTTACTATGCTCCTCATATATATGCAAAATCCTATTAAGATCGGACCACTATATCATATAGCTACCATAGGAACGATCAGTCGAAAATTATGTTATTGATTGAAAAAACATTTTGTTTTTCATGATATCTTGACCAAACTCCGCATTTATTAGCTTTACTATACTGCTCATACATATGCAAAATCCTATTAAGATCGGACCGCTATATCATATAGCTGCCATAGGAACGATCGGTCGAAAATTAAGTTTTTGTATGATTTTGTTTTTCAAGATATCTTGACCAAGCTCGGCAATTATTAGTTTTACTATGCCACTCATATATATGCAAAATCCTATTAAGATCGGACCACTATATCATACAGCTGCCATAGGAATGATCGGTCGAAAATTAAGTTTTTGTATGATTTTGTTTTTCAGGATATCTTGACCAAACTCGGCAATTATTAGTTTTACTATGCTCCTCATATATATGCAAAATCCTATTAAGATCGGTCCACCATATCATATAGCTGCCAAGGAACGATCGGTCGAAAATAAGTTGTTGTATGAAAAACATTTTGTTTTTTAAGATATCTTGACCAAACTCCGCATTTATTAGCTTTACTATACTGCTCATATATATGCAAAATCCTATTAAGATCGGAAAACTATATCATATAGCTGCTAAGGAACGACCGGTCGAAAATTAAGTTGTTGTATGGACAATTTTATGTCAAAATCATATTACGATCGGATCACTATATCATATAGCTGCCATAGGAACGATCGGTCGAAAATTAAGTTGTTGTATGAAAAAACATTTTGTTTTTCATGATATCTTGACCAAACTCGGCATTTATTAGTTTTACTATGCTCGTCATATATATGCAAAATCCTATTAAGATCGGACCACTATATCATATAGCTTCCATAAGAACGATCGGTCGCAAATTAAGTTGTATGTAAAAACATTTTGTTTTTCAATTAATTTTACTATACTGCTCATATATATGCAAAATCCTATTAAGATCGGAAAACTATATCATATTGCTGCCATAGGAACGACCGGTCGAAAATAAGTTGTTGTATGGACAAATTTTATGTCAAAATCATATAAGATCGGACCACTATATCATATAGCTGTCATAGGAAATAACGGTCGAAAATTAAGTTCTTGTATGAAAAAACATTTTGTTCTTCATGTTATCTTGACCAAACTCGGCATTTATTAGCTTTACTATACTGCTCATACATATGCAAAATCCTATAAGATCGGACTACTAGATCATATAGCTGCCATAGGAACGACCGGTCGAAAATTAAGTTGTATGATATTGTTTTTCAAGATATCTTGACCAAACTCGGCAATTATTAGTTTTACTATGCTCCTCATATATATGCAAAATGCTATTAAGATCGGACCACTATATCATACAGCTGCCATAGGAATGATCGGTCGAAAATTAAGTTTTTGTATGATTTTGTTTTTCAAGATATCTTGACCAAACTCGGCAATTATTAGCTTTACTATACTCCTATATTTGCAAAATCCTGTTAAGATCGGACCACTATATCATATAGCTGCCAAAGGAACGATCGGTCGAAAATAAGTTGTTGTATGAAAAAACATTTTGTTTTTTAAGATATCTTGACCAAACTCCGCATTTATTAGCTTTACTATACTGCTCATATATATGCAAAATCCTATTAAGATCGGAAAACTATATCATATAGCTGCTAAGGAACGACCGGTCGAAAATTAAGTTGTTGTATGGACAATTTTATGTCAAAATCATATTACGATCGGATCACTATCATATAGCTGCCATAGGATTGATCGGTCGAAAATTAAGTTTTTGTATGAAAAAACATTTTGTTTTTTATGATATCTTGACCAAACTCGGCATTTATTAGTTGTACTATGCTCCTCATACATATTCAAAATCCTATTAAGATCAGAATACTATATCATGTAGCTGCCATAGGAACGACTGGTCGAAAATTAAGTTTTTGTATGATTTTGTTTTTCAAGATATCTTGACCAAGCTCGGCAATTATTAGTTTTACTATGCTCCTCATATATATGCAAAATCCTATTAAGATCGGACTACTAGATCATATAGCTGCCATAGGAACGATCGGTCGAAAATAAGTTGCTATATGAAAAAACATTTTGTTTTGCATGATATCTTGACCAAAAAAACATTTTGTTTTTCATAATATCTTGACCAAACTCGGCGTTTATTAGTTTTACTATACTCCTCATATATATGCAAAATCCTTTTAAGATCGGACCACTATATCATATAGCTTCCATAGGAACGATCGGTCGAAAATAAGTTGCTATATGAAAAAACATTTTGTTTGCATGATATCTTGACCAAAAAAACATTTTGTTTTTCATAATATCTTGACCAAACTCGGCGTTTATTAGTTTTACTATACTCCTCATATATATGCAAAATCCTATTAAGATCGGACCATTATATCATATAGCTTCCATAGGAACGATCGGTCGAAAATAAGTTGTTGAATAAAAAAACATTTTGTTTTTCAAGATATCTTGACGAAACTCCGCATTTATTAGCTTTACTATACTGCTCATACATATGCAAATCCTATTAAGATCGGACCACTATATCATATAGCTTCCATAGGAACGATCGGTCGCAAATTAAGTTGTATGAAAAAACATTTTGTTTTTCATGATATCTTGACCAAACTCGGCGTTTATTAGTTTTACTATACTCCTCATATATTTGCAAGATCCTATTAAGATCGGACTACTATATCATATAGCTTCCATAGGAACGATCGGTCGAAAATAAGTTGTTGAATAAAAAAACATTTTGTTTTTCAAGATATCTTGACTAAACTCCGCATTTATTAGCTTTACTATACTGCTCATACATATGCAAAATCCTATTAAGATCGGACCACTATATCATATAGCTTCCATAGGAACGATCGGTCGCAAATTAAGTTGTATGAAAAAACATTTTGTTTTTCATGATATCTTGACCAACTCGGCGTTTATTAGTTTTACTATACTCCTCATATATTTGCAAGATCCTAAGATCGGACTACTATATCATATAGCTGCCATAGGAATGCTCGGTCGAAAATTAAGTTCTTGTATGAAAAAACATTTCGTTTTTCAAGATATCTTGACTAAACTCCGCATTTATTAGTTGTACTATGCTCCTCATACATATGCAAAATCCTATTAAGATCAGAATACTATATCATGTAGCTGCCAAAGGAACGACTGGTCGAAAATTAAGTTTTCGTATGACTTTGTTTTTCAAGATATCTTGACCAAACTCGGCGTTTATTAGTTTTACTATACTCCTCATATATTTGCAAAATCCTATTAAGATCGGACCACTATATCATACAGCTGCCATAGGAATGATCGGTCGAAAATTAAGTTTTTATATGAAAAACATTTTGTTTTTCATGATATCTTGACCAAACTCGGCATTTATTAGTTGTACTATGCTCCTCATACATATGCAAAATCCTATTAAGATCAGAATACTATATCATGTCGCTGCCATAGGAACGACCGGTCGAAAATTAAGTTGTATGATATTGTTTTTCAAGATATCTTGACCAAACTCGGCAATTATTAGTTTTACTATGCTCCTCATATATATGCAAAATCCTATTAAGATCGGACCACTATATCATATAGCTGCCATAGGAACGATCGGTCGAAAATAAGTTGTTGTATGAAAAAACATTTTGTTTTTCAAGATATCTTGACCAAACTCGGCGTTTATTAGGTTTACTATACTCCTCATATAGATGCAAAATCCAAATAAGATCGGACTACTATATCATATAGCTGCCATAGGAATGATCGGTCGAAAATTAAGTTCTTGTATGAAAAAACATTTCGTTTTTCAAGATATCTTGACCAAACTCGGCAATTATTAGTTTTACTATGCTCCTCATATATATGCAAAATCCTATTAAGATCGGACCACTATATCATATAGCTGCCATAGGAACGATCAGTCGAAAATTAAGTTTTATGAAAAAACATTTTGTTTTTCATGATATCTTGACCAAACTCGGCGTTTATTAGTTTTACTATACTCCTCATATATATGCAAAATCCTATTAAGATTGGACAACTATATCATATAGCTGCCATAGAAACGATCAGTCGAAAATAAGTTGTTGTATGAAGAAACATTTTGTTTTTCAAGATATCTTGACCAAACTCCGCATTTATTAGCTTTACTATACTGCTCATACATATGCAAAATCCTATTAAGGTCGGACCACTGTATCATATAGCTGCCATAGGAACGATCGGTCGAAAATTAAGTTCTTGTATGAAAAAATTTTGTTTTTCATGATATCTTGACCAAACTCGGCGTTTATTAGTTTTACTATACTCCTCATATATATGCAAAATCCTATTAGATCGCACCACTATATCATAAGCTGCCATAGGAATGATAGGTCGAAAATTAAGTTTTTGTATGAAAAAACATTTTGTTTTTCATGATATCTTGACCAAACTCGGCATTTATTAGCTTTACTATACTGCTCATACATATGCAAAATCCTATTAAGATTGGACAACTATATCATATAGCTGCCATAGAAACGATCAGTCGAAAATAAGTTGTTGTATGAAGAAACATTTTGTTTTTCAAGATATCTTGACCAAACTCCGCATTTATTAGCTTTACTATACTGCTCATACATATGCAAAATCCTATTAGATCTGACCACTGTATCATATAACTGCCATAGGAACGATCGGTCGAAAATTAAGTTCTTGTATGAAAAACATTTTGTTTTTCATGATATCTTGACCAAACTCGGCGTTTATTAGTTTTACTATACTCCTCATATATTTGCAAAATCCTGTTAAGATCGGACCGCTATATCATACAGCTGCCATAGGAATGATCGGTCGAAAATTAAGTTTTTGTATGAAAAGACATTTTGTTTTCATGATATCTTGACCAAACTCGGCATTTATTAGTTGTACTATGCTCCTCATACATATGCAAAATCCTATTAAGATCAGAATACTATATCATATAGCTGCCATAGGAACGACTGGTCGAAAATTAAGTTTTTGTATGATTTTGTTTATCAAGATATTTTGACCAAACTCGGCAATTATTAGTTTTACTATGCTCCTCATATATATGCAAAATCCTATTAAGATCGGACCACTATATCATATAGCTGCCACAGGAACGATCGGTCGAAAATAAGTTGTTGTATGAAAAAACATTTTGTTTTTTAAGATATCTTGACCAAACTCTGCATTTATTAGCTTTACTATACTGCTCATACATATGCAAATCCTATGAAGATCGGAAACTATCATATAGCTGCCATAGGAACGACCGGTCGAAAATTAAGTTGTTGTATGGACAAATTTTATGTCAAAATCATATTACCATCGGATCACTATATCATATAGCTGCCATAGGAACGATCGGTCAAAATTAAGTTGTTGTATGATTTGTTTTTTAAGATATCTTGACCAAACTCGGCAATTATTAGTTTTACTATGCTCCTCATATATATGCAAAATCCTATTAAGATCGGACCACTATATCATATAGCTACCACAGGAACTATCGGTCGAAAATAAGTTGTTGTATGAAAAAACATTTTGTTTTTGAAGATATCTTGACCAAACTCCGCATTTATTAGCTTTACTATACTGCTCATATATATGCAAAATCCTATTAAGATCGGAAAACTATATCATATAGCTGCCATAGGAACGACCGGTCAAAATTAAGTTGTTGTATGGACAATTTTATGTCAAAATCATATTACGATCGGATCACTATATCATATAGCTGCCATAGGAACAATCGGTCGAAAATTAAGTTGTTGTATGAAAAAACATTTTGTTTTTCATGATATCTTGACCAAAGTCGGCTTTTATTAGTTTACTATGCTCGTCATATAATGCAAAATCCTATTAAGATCGGACACTATATCATATAGCTTCCATAGGAACGATCAGTCGAAAATTAAGTTGTTGTATTAAAACATTTTGTTTTTGAAGATATCTTGACCAAACTCGGCGTTTATTAGTTTTACTATACTCCTCATATATATGCATTATATCATATAGCTGCCATAGGAACGATCGGTCGATAATAAGTTGTTGTATGAAAAAACATTTTGTTTTTGACGATATCTTGACCAAACTCCGCATTTATTAGCTTTACTATACTCCTCATATATTTGCAAAATCCTGTTAAGATCGGACCACTATATCATACAGCTGCCATAGGATTGATCGGTCGAAAATTAAGTTTTTGTATGATTTTGTTTTTCAAGATATCTTGACCAAGCTCGGCAATTATTAGTTTTACTATGCTCCTCATATATATGCAAAATCCTATTAAGATCGGACCACTATATCATACAGCTGCCATAGGATTGATCGGTCGAAAATTAAGTTTTTGTATGAAAAACATTTTGTTTTTCATGATATCTTGACCAAACTCGGCATTTATTAGTTGTACTATGCTCCTCATACATATGCAAAATCCTATTAAGATCAGAATACTATATCATGTAGCTGCCATAGGAACGACTGGTCGAAAATTAAGTTGTATGAAAAAACATTTTGTTTTTCAATTAATTTTACTATACTTCTCATATATAGGCAAAATCCTATTAAGATGGGACCATTATATCATAATCTGCCACAGGAACGATCGGTCGAAAATAAGTTGTTGTATGAAAAAACATTTTGTTTTTGACGATATCTTGACCAAACTCCGCATTTATTAGCTTTACTATACTGCTCATACATATGCAAAATCCTATTAAGATCGGACCGCTATATCATATAGCTGCCATAGGAACGATCGGTCGAAAATTAAGTTTTTGTATGATTTTGTTTTTCAAGATATCTTGACCAAACTCTGCATTTATTAGCTTTACTATACTGCTCATACATATGCAAAATCCTATTAAGATCGGAAAACTATATCATATAGCTGCCATAGGAACGACCGGTCGAAAATTAAGTTGTTGTATGGACAAATTTAATGTCAAAATCATATTACGATCGGATCACTATATCATATAGCTGCCATAGGAACGATCGGTCAAAAATTAAGTTGTTGTATGATTTTGTTTTTCAAGATATCTTGACCAAACTCGGCAATTATTAGTTTTACTATGCTCCTCATATATATGCAAAATCCTATTAAGATCGGACCACTATATCATATAGCTGCCACAGGAACGATCGGTCGAAAATAAGTTGTTGTATGAAAAAACATTTTGTTTTTTCAGATATATTGACCAAACTCTGCATTATTAGCTTTACTATACTGCTCATATATATGCAAAATCCTATTAAGATCGGAAAACTATATCATATAGCTGCCATAGTAACGACCGGTCAAAATTAAGTTGATGTATGGACAAATTTTATGTCAAAATCATATTACGATCGGATCACTATATCATATAGCTGCCAAGGAAACGATCGGTCGAAAATCAGTTGTTGTATGAAAAAACATTTTGTTTTTTAAGATATCTTGACCAAACTCCGCATTTATTAGCTTTACTATACTGCTCATATATATGCAAAATCCTATTAAGATCGGAAAACTATATCATATAGCTGCCATAGGAACGACCGGTCAAAAATTAAGTGTTGTATGGACAAATTTTATGTCAAAATCATATTACGATCGGATCATATATCATATAGCTGCCAAGAAACGATCGGTCGAAAATAAGTTGTTGTTTGAAAAAACATTTTGTTTTTTAAGATATCTTGACCAAACTCCGCATTTATTAGCTTTACTATACTGCTCATATATATGCAAAATCCTATTAAGATCGGAAAACTATATCATATAGCTGCCAAGGAAACGATCGGTCGAAAATTAAGTTGTTGTATGAAAAAACATTTTGTTTTTCATGATATCTTGACCAAACTCGGCATTTATTAGTTTTACTATGCTCGTCATATATATGCAAAATCCTATTAAGATCGGACCACTATATCATATAGCTTCCATAGGAACGATCGGTCGAAAATTAAGTTGTATGAAAAACATTTTGTTTTTCAAGATATCTTGACCAAACTCGACAATTATAAGTTATACTATGCTCCTATATATATGCAAAATCCTATTAAGATCGGTCCACTATATCATATAGCTGCCAAGGAAACGATCGGTCGAAAATAAGTTGTTGTATGAAAAAACATTTTGTTTTTAAGATATCTTGACCAAACTCCGCATTTATTAGCTTTACTATACTGCTCATATATATGCAAAATCCTATTAAGATCGAAAACTATATCATATAGCTGCCATAGGAACGACCGATCGAAAATTAAGTTGTTGTATGTACAAATTTTGTCAAAATCATATTACGATCGGATCACTATATCATATAGCTGCCATAGGAACGATCGGTCGAAAATAAGTTGTTGTATGAAAAACATTTTGTTTTCATGATATCTTGACCAAACTCGGCATTTATTAGTTTTACTATGCTGTCATATATATGCAAAATCCTATTAAGATCGGACCACTATATCATATAGCTTCCATAGGAACGATCGGTCGAAAATAAGTTTTTGTATGATTGTTTTTCAAGATATCTTGACCAAACGCGGCAATTATTAGTTTTACTATGCTCCCCATATATTGCAAAATCCTATTAAGATCGGACCACTATATCATATAGCTGCCACAGGAACGATCGGTCTAAAATAAGTTGTTGTATGAAAAAACATTTTGGTTTTTAAGATATCTTGACCAAACTCTGCATTTATTAGCTTTACTATACTGCTCATACATATGCAAAATCCTATTAAGATCGGAAAACTAATCATATAGCTGCCATAGGAACGACCGGTCGAAAATTAAGTTGTTGTATGGACAAATTTTATGTCAAATCATATTACGATCGGATCACTATATCATATAGCTGCCATAGGAACGATCGGTCAAAAATAAGTTGTTGTATGATTTTGTTTTTCAAGATATCTTGACAAACTCGGCAATTATTAGTTTTACTATGCTCTCATATATATGCAAAATCCTATTAAGATCGGACCACTATATCATATAGCTGCCAAGGAACGATCGGTCGAAAATAAGTTGTTGTATGAAAAAACATTTGTTTTTTCAGAATCTTGACCAAACTCTGCATTTATTAGCTATACTATACTGCTCATATATATGCAAAATCCTATTAAGATCGGAAAACTATATCATATAGCTGCCATAGTAACGACCGGTCAAAATTAAGTTGATGTATGGACAAATTTATGTCAAAATCATATTACGATCGGATCACTATATCATATAGCTGCCAAGGAAACGATCGGTCGAAAATAAGTTGTTGTTTGAAAAAACATTTGTTTTTTAAGATATCTTGACCAAACTCCGCATTTATTAGCTTTACTATACTGCTATATATGCAAAATCCTATTAAGATCGGAAAACTATATCATATAGCTGCCAAGGAAACGATCGGTCGAAAATTAAGTTGTTGTATGAAAAAACATTTTGTTTTTCATGCTTGACCAAACTCGGCATTTATTAGTTTTACTATGCTCGTCATATATATGCAAAATCCTATTAAGATCGGACCACTATATCATATAGCTTCCATAGGAACGATCGGTCGCAAATTAAGTTGTATGAAAAAACATTTTGTTTTTCAAGATATCTTGACCAAACTCGACAATTATTAGTTTTACTATGCTCCTCATATATATGCAAAATCCTATTAAGATCGGTCCACTATATCATATAGCTGCCAAGGAAACGATCGGTCGAAAATAAGTTGTTGTATGAAAAAACATTTTGTTTTTTAAGATATCTTGACCAAACTCCGCATTTATTAGCTTTACTATACTGCTCATATATATGCAAAATCCTATTAAGATCGGAAAACTATATCATATAGCTGCCATAGGAACGACCGGTCGAAAATTAAGTTGTTGTATGTACAAATTTTATGTCAAAATCATATTACGATCGGATCACTATATCATATAGCTGCCATAGGAACGATCGGTCGAAAATTAAGTTGTTGTATGAAAAAACATTTGTTTTCATGATATCTTGACCAAACTCGGCATTTATTAGTTTTACTATGCTCGTCATATATATGCAAAATCCTATTAAGATCGGACCACTATATCATATAGCTTCCATAGGAACGATCGGTCGAAATTAAGTTTTTGTATGATTTTGTTTTTCAAGATATCTTGACCAAACGCGGCAATTATTATTTTTACTATGCTCCCCATATGTTGCCAAAATCCTATTAAGATCGGAACACTATATCATATAGCTGCCACAGGAACGAGGTCGGAAAATAAGTTGTTGTATGAAAAAACATTTGGTTGTTTTTAAGATATCTTGACCAAACTCTGCATTTATTAGCTTTACTATACTGCTCATACATATGCAAAATCCTATTAAGATCGGAAAATATATCATATAGCTGCCATAGGAACGACCGGTCGAAAATTAAGTTGTTGTATGGACAAATTTTATGTCAAAATCATATTACGATCGGATCACTATATCATATAGCTGCCATAGGAACGATCGGTCAAAAATTAAGTTGTTGTATGATTTGTTTTCAAGATATCTTGACCAAACTCGGCAATTATTAGTTTTACTATGCTCCTCATATATATGCCAAATCCTATTAAGATCGGACCACTATATCATATAGCTGCCACAGGAACGATCGGTCGAAAATAAGTTGTTGTATGAAAAAACATTTTGTTTTTTCAGATATCTTGACCAAAACTCTGCATTTATTAGCTTTACTATACTCCTCATATATATGCAAAATCCTATTAAGATCGGACCCACTATATCATATAGCTTCCATAGGAACGATCAGTCGAAAATTAAGTTGTTGTATGAAAAACATTTTGTTTTTGAAGATATCTTGACAAAACTCGGTGTTTATTAGTTTTACTATACTCCTCATATATATGCATTATATCATATAGCTGCCATAGGAACGATCGGTCGATAATAAGTTGTTGTATGAAAAAACATTTGTTTTTGACGATATCTTGACCAAACTCCGCATTATTAGCTTTACTATACTCCTCATATATTTGCAAAATCCTGTCAAGATCGGACCACTATATCATACAGCTGCCATAGGATTGATCGGTCGAAAATTAGTTGTTTGTATGATTTTGTTTTTCAAGATATCTTGACCAAGCTCGGCAATTATTAGTTTTACTATGCTCCTCATATATATGCAAAATCCTATTAAGATCGGACCACTATATCATACAGCTGCCATAGGATTGATCGGTCGAAAATTTAGTTTTTGTATGAAAAACATTTTGTTTTTCATGATATCTGACCAAACTCGGCATTTATTAGTTGTACTATGCTCCTCATACATATGCAAAATCCTATTAAGATCAGAATACTATATCATGTAGCTGCCATAGGAACGACTGGTCGAAAATAAGTTGTATGAAAAAACATTTTGTTTTTCAATTAATTTTACTATACTTCTCATATATAGGTAAAATCCTATTAAGATGGGACCATTATATCATATATCTGCCACAGGAACGATCGGTCGAAAATAATTGTTGTATGAAAAAACATTTTGTTTTTGACGATATCTTGACCAAACTCCGCATTTATTAGCTTTACTATACTGCTCATACATATGCAAAATCCTATTAAGATCGGACCGCTATATCATATAGCTGCCATAGGAACGATCGGTCGAAAATTAAGTTTTTGTATGATTTGTGTTTCAAGATATCTTGACCAAACGCGGCAAATTAGTTTTACTATGCTCCCCATATATTGGAAAATCCTATTAAGATCGGAACACTATATCATATAGCTGCCACAGGAACGATCGGTCGAAAATAAGTTGTTGTATGAAAAAACATTTGGTTTTAAGATATCTTGACCAAACTCTGCATTTATTAGCTTTACTATACTGCTCATACATATGCAAAATCCTATTAAGATCGGAAAACTATATCATATAGCTGCCATAGGAACGACCGGTCGAAAATTAAGTTGTTGTATGGACAAATTTTATGTCAAAATCATATTACGATCGGATCACTATATCATATAGCTGCCATAGGAACGATCGGTCAAAAATTAAGTTGTTGTATGATTTTGTTTTTCAAGATATCTTGACCAAGCTCGGCAATTATTAGTTTTACTATGCTCCTCATATATATGCAAAATCCTATTAAGATCGGACCACTATATCATATAGCTGCACAGGAACGATCGGTCGAAAATAAGTTGTTGTATGAAAAAACATTTTGTTTTTCAGATATCTTGACCAAACTCTGCATTTATTAGCTTTACTATACTGCTCATATATATGCAAAATCCTATTAAGATCGGAAACTATATCATATAGCTGCCATAGTAACGACCGGTCAAAATTAATTTGTATGGACAAATTTTATGTCAAAATCATATTACGATCGGATCACTATATCATATAGCTGCCAAGGCAACGATCGGTCGAAAATAAGTTGTTGTATGAAAAAACATTTTGTTTTTTAAGATATCTTGACCAAACTCCGCATTTATTAGCTTTACTATACTGCTCATATATATGCAAAATCCTATTAAGATCGGAAAACTATATCATATAGCTGCCATAGGAACGACCGGTCGAAAATTAAGTTGTTGTATGGACAAATTTTATGTCAAAATCATATTACGATCGGATCACTATATCATATAGCTGCCAAGGAAACGATCGGTCGAAAATAAGTTGTTGTATGAAAAAACATTTTGTTTTTTAAGATATCTTGACCAAACTCCGCTTATTAGCTTTACTATACTGCTCATATATATGCAAAATCCTATTAAGATCGGAAAACTATATCATATAGCTGCCAAGGAAACGATCGGTCGAAAATTAAGTTGTTGTATGAAAAAACATTTTGTTTTTCATGATATCTTGACCAAACTCGGCCAATTATTAGTTTTACTATGCTCGTCATATATGCAAAATCGGACCACTATATCATATAGCTTCCATAGGAACGATCGGGCGAAAATTAAGTTGTATGAAAAAACATTTTGTTATTCAAGATATCTTGACCAAACTCGACAATTATTAGTTTTACTATGCTCCTCATATATATGCAAAATCTATTAAGATCGGTCCACTATATCATATAGCTGCCAAGGAAACGATCGGTCGAAAATTTGTGTATGAAAAAAACATTTTGTTTTTAAGATATCTGACCAAACTCCGCATTTATTAGCTTTACTATACTGCTCATATATATGCAAAATCCTATTAAGATCGGGAAAACTATATCATATAGCTGCCATAGGAACGACCGGTCGAAAATTAAGTTGTTGTATGTACAAATTTTATGTCAAAATCATATTACGATCGATCACTATATCATATAGCTGCCATAGGAACGATCGGTCGAAAATTAAGTTGTTGTATGAAAAAACATTTTGTTTTTCATGATATCTTGACCAAACTCGGCATTTATTAGTTTTACTATGCTCGTCATATATATGCAAAATCCTATTAAGATCGGACCACTATATCATATAGCTTCCATAGGAACGATCGGTCGAAAATTAAGTTTTTGTATGATTTTGTTTTCAAGATATCTTGACCAAACGCGGCAATTATTAGTTTTACTATGCTCCCCATATATTTGCAAAATCCTATTAAGATCGGACCACTATATCATATAGCTGCCACAGGAACGATCGGTCGAAATAAGTTGTTGTATGAAAAAACATTTGGTTTTTAAGATATCTGACCAAACTCTGCATTTATTAGCTTTACTATACTGCTCATACATATGCAAAATCCTATTAAGATCGGAAAACTATATCATATAGCTGCCATAGGAACGACCGGTCGAAAATTAAGTTGTTGTATGGACAAATTTATGTCAAAATCATATTACGATCGGATCACTATATCATATAGCTGCCATAGGAACGATCGGTCAAAAATTAAGTTGTTGTATGATTTTGTTTTTCAAGATATCTTGACCAAACTCGGCAATTTTTAGTTTTACTATGCTCCTCATATATATGCAAATCCTATTAAGATCGGACCACTATATCTATAGCTGCCACAGGAACGATCGGTCGAAAATAAGTTGTTGTATGAAAAAACATTTGTTTTTTCAGATATCTTGACCAAACTCTGCATTTATTAGCTATACTATACTGCTCATATATATGCAAAATCCTATTAAGATCGGAAAACTATATCATATAGCTGCCATAGTAACGACCGGTCAAATTAAGTTGATGTATGGACAAATTTTATGTCAAAATCATATTACGATCGGATCACTATATCATATAGCTGCCAAGGAAACGACGGTCGAAAATAAGTTGTTGTTTGAAAAAACATTTTGTTTTTTAAGATATCTTGACCAAACTCCGCATTTATTAGCTTTACTATACTGCTCATATATATGCAAAATCCTATTAAGATCGGAAAACTATATCATATAGCTGCCAGGAAACGATCGGTCGAAAATTAAGTTGT